>JARHVA010003359.1:690000-797500 GCA_037957365.1 Torreya grandis
TGTTATAACACGTACATGCTATAAGATTGGTGTTTACCAAGCCTAATTAAAATAATTCATACACTTTATTTAAAAAAAAAAACATATACATTTCTATAAAATTCATGAAAATGTTCACTAAATAGACTATCAATTTTGTGCACTTAACATACTTATATTACAATCTTTTGTAAGGGATATTTAGTTATGACTTACACAACATTGTAAGTATTCATATATGATAAAATTTGAATGTAGACATATAAAGTTGATATTATTTTCAATTAAAAATTAAATAATGGATAACCAAAAAGAACAAGCAATAAAAAATAGACAAATTGATCATGGCTATAGATAGGTTTTTCCTTTTACTTTTAAAAAATTGTGGTGCAAGATTTGATGGCATAAGAATAGGTGCAATAAAATTAGTCACATAGTACCTTCTATCTAATATGTTTAATAAAAATTCTAATTTATTATAAATAACAAAAATATGTTTAATATTTAGATTCAAAAATGATTTATTTTCTTATTTCAAGTTGTACCTTCAGTATATTGAATCGTCATATATACAAACGTGGATCAAAATTTTCATCTCTAACTAAAGACATAAATGTATCAACTAAACATAAATATTATATTTGTCACTAAATAAAGAATAATATTAAAATGAAATAATTTCAATGTGATTGTGTTACATGCAAAATTATATACTTGTATTTGAGACCCTTCAATAATACGATCATATTCATTAATGTACCAATAAAGAGTACTGGATAGCTCTTTACTAGATAGTGTTCTTCAAATTTACAAGAATGATTCAAGTTCTAAAAATGTAATACCATATAAATACAAATGTAAAAATACAAGCCTATCAACATACAATATTTTGTTTTTTCTTTCATCTATGGTTGTTGGGCTTCAACATTCCCTAGGTGTTGAAGTCCTTATTTTTCAATCATTAATTACTTGAGTTTTGATTCAAGTTTTATAGAATTTTATTGAAATCTTGTACTAAATTTATGTAATTTCACCATATAATTTTTCATTCATTCATTTTAGATGTTATTTCACTTTAAATTTTTTGTTAAACATGTTTTATAGTTGGGCCAGTTTATTTATTATTAGCTTTATTTATATTTTATGAGCATGGATATATAATTCAATATTATTAGTGGTTCTTTATCCATTATTTGATGTTTTTACAAAAAATAACTTTGATATCACATATACATGTTCACATTTATAAGGTTTTCCATAAAGTTTATATGCTCTTATCTTATTGCATTTATTTTTCTTTTCCTTTTTCAATTAATTTATTATTTACATATTTTGCATAATGTAAATGTCAGGAATTATCTATCCTTACTAAGTGCAAGAGTTGATGGTGTAGATATAAATGAAATCAGCCTTAGAAAGTATTTTATTCCATCCAAACTTGGTAACATATGTGGAGTCTTGTAAATCATTAGTCAAGTGTCCCCTATCTATTATGGTACCTTTCTCTCAACCTAAACTTTATATAGTCAGTCTATATATGGGTTTCCCATATATAAATAGAGGGGGAGGCGGGGTGTAACCACCCATATATTTATTTAAGGAGTATGAGGCTCCTTTATATATAAATAAAGACTTTATTAATTTATTATATTAATTGAGGGTCTCCATTTGTATATGACCACTCTCTTACCCCTATCTATATATGAGGAGGGTGAGGGGTGTGTGACCCTTATCCATATATAGGGCCCCTATATTTATATGGAATACCTCTTTATTTATCTATTCAAAGGACTATATATATATAGAAATATATCATGTTCCATATATATAGATTATATATGGAGAAATTTACCTTATATAGATTATGGGATGCTCATAAACTCTATTTATATGGGCAACTTGAAGAGCTCGACCATCGACCCTATGCAATCAAGTGGAAAGAACTCAATAACAACCTAAAGTTGGTTTGGGTTGATTTAAAACTCCACTATGTTGGATTAGTTAGGTAATGGAAGGGTTAAAATATGTATTCTTTAGGTCATGGGCCTAATGAGTTGACCAATTACTCTACCTTACTTTATTAGATATGGATATGGCCACAATGAATAAATGTCATGTCCATATCCCATATCTATATAGGATAAGGCCTCACCAAGATAATAAATAAATGTGAATATTATTACATATGTAGTATGATCAGGTTGTTAGATTATAACAAATAGTAAATAATAATATGATGGTACTATTGACCAAATGTTGGCCCTTCAAGTTAAAATTGGGCATAGTTATTTTTAAAAATGTCTAAGTCTACACCTTTGTCTAGGTCCAATACTTAGCTTTTCTTTAGAAGAAGCATTTTTTGACAAATTCCACAATAATTTCATAGGTATAATTCTTTTGAATTTTTGGTTATGTTCTTTTGCTAGTAATCCTTTTGGCTATCTTTGTAAAAAAACCCAAATTTCCATTCTTTTGGAAGTCTTGTTTTCCATTTTTGTTTAAGTGTCAAAAAATTCCTTGAAACATTTTGTCTGAAGTAATTTTACCAAAGTGTTATTTCTTTCAAAACTTTTCATTCAGCTAAGTAATGAATTCTATTAGATAATTTATCCAAGACAAATTTCTGAAAGACAAGGTTCCCAATTCTTTTAGACAAATTATCCATGCAATTTTTTTGAAAGCTATTTCATAACTTTTTGAAAGGTACCTTGTAATTATTCAAAAAAGGCACTTGCATTTTTTGAAGGGCACTTTCTTGTGAAAATGGTCTAGATAAATCTTCCAAAAAGGGGAACTTTGACTTTTTTGAAAGGCACTTTTGGCTCAATTCAAAGTTTCTAACGGATATTTTCATTTTTTTCAGAAAGGGCATTTGAAAGAAATCCAAAAGGGCCACTTCAAATGTTTAAACAGATCACTTCATTCTTTCAAAGGGATATTTTTTAGAAATATCCCAAGAATCTTTTCCAAAGGGATGTTTTCGGTAGGTTGAAGGGCACTTTCATTTTTTTAGAGGGCACTTAGTAGAAAAAAATCTCTCAAGAAAATTGTCCATAGAAATTATCCAAACAAAAGCTCAAAGGAATTCTTTTGATGAAATGGACCAAATAAAAAAGCTGAAGGGACACTTGCAACTTTTTCGAAGGACCTTTTCAAGTTAAGTGGACACTTTCATTTTTTTTGAAGGGTCACTTACATTTTTAGGAAGGAACACTTGCATTTTCAAAGGATAATTTCATTGTTTTGAAGGGAATTTCAACTTTCCTGAAGGGATGTTTTCAAAAAGTCTGAAAGATTTTTTCCATAGGAAGGAGGACCATTTCAAAAAAATTGAAGGGTATTTTTTCCTTTCATCAGGTCATTTCCAAAAGCTGAAGGACACTTGAAATTTTTTTGAAGGGGTCTTTTCAAAATTTTGAAGGGTCATTACAAAGCTTAAGGTCCATTTCAGTAAGCCAAAATAAACATTTTGAAGAGCCAAACAAAAAGTTTGCAGGAATGAATTCTTTTAGAAAGATTATTTGAGGAATTATTTAAGAAAACTTGAAAAGAGGCCAAGCCAATTCTTTCAAACTTTTTTCTGATACATATCTCTCGAAGACATGATTTCCTTTAGATATTTTATCCAAAAAAATTATTTAAGACACGAAGGACTGGGTGAAAATCCAAAGGAAAATAACTGAAACAAAGATCCTGAATGAATTCCTTCAGGAAAAGTGATCATGGAAAATGTCTAAATGAATAAAGAAAGAGTGATGGACTATAAAACATCAATTTTAGACTATATAAACTAGTCATTATAGTTTAAAAAGAGTTTGGCAGGAACTTGAAGACAAATGTGGAGGTGATAAATGGTAGGATCCTAAGTATCTGGTGTACAACAAGTAAAAATAGGTAGGTCGATGGTTCAAGATGTTACACTGTTACATAGCTTGATGAGCCAGTAAAGAGTAGCTAGCATCCAAATAAAACTCTAATAGATGGATCCATCTATAGTAAAATGTAGTTTAGAACATCTTGATTTCACTAGTATAACCATAGGGAAAGTATCTTACAGAATGTAACATAACTATTTCTATTCTCAAGGTGACACATATCTGAGTGATCTTTGCATTTCTTTCCCTTGATCTCCTTCTCAAAAGCTATATATATGTATTCTTTTGAATATTTTTAGCAGCCTCTGCTAGTTATTGGAGAAACTCTATCCAGATTTGTATTCAAAGAACTCTTAAAGAAGTGTACAATTGTTGTTACCACTCACATGCTGTAATATTGAGTAATGACTTGAATCATTTCGGTCTAATCTAGTGAAATATTGTATTTTTCCTATCTTTTACTCTTGATGGTCTACCAATTTTAAAAAAAATGATTATTGCAGGTCTTTATTAAAATTCTTTCTTAAGTGTTGAGATATCATAGAAGTGTTTTGTGATTGTATATCTCTTTGGAATCATTCACACCATTTCTAAGAATCATACACCTTCTTGAATCTATCATATGAAACATTGATGAAGTAATAAATAATGAGTTATGAGTCTTGTGTGAGAAACACCTTGTTTGCCTTTAAGTAGTGGTTGCAGTCAATTGGGAGGACATTATTCATTAGTGCGTCACCATTTTTTTCTTATTTATTTTCCTTAACCCTTTTCATACACAATTGATAGATTAAAGAGAGATTTAAAAGTGCATCAAGGAGAGCTAACCCTTAATCTAGATATTCATCTCAACAAAATTGTCACCCAAAATAAGAGAGATGATTCCATTTTTCTACTTGGATGAGGAGAGATGAGTATTTCCTCAAGGGTGCAAATGCAAGCATCAATAGGTTTTAGCATGCCTGATGGGACATTTAAGTCCTAGAAGATTGTTCAAGATTGGTGTTGGTCTTGACATGATTGTAGATAAAGAATCATCTACATTCAGTACCTAGTGACTCCATTAAAGAATTCAAGTCTTTGGTTGATGATAAATCCATCTTTCCATGCCAAAGGTGATGACAAGGTCTGTTGCTAAAGGTGTGCCCTTTGAGTTTGTGGAATTACCTCCATATTCCACCAAAAGGTTTAGGTTTGTCAACACTCATCCTTATAAAAGAGTTTTTATGTTTAAAAATTCTAATTTTGTGTTACATTCCATTCCTAACATCCATAGTGATCATTATAAAATGTCTAGAAGATAACCTTTTGTGCCTTTCACCGAGGCATCCCCCTTGAATCTTGCCCAATATGATCAAATTCTAAGATCAGTTCTCAAAAGTGTCCCATATTTTAGGGGGGATGATCTTATTACTACCATTGAGCACATTAGGAATATATAAAACTTTTGTAATATCCACAACATCACCCAATAAAATTTACCAATTAGGTTTTTGGCCTTTTCTTCCAAAAAACATTTTGGATTGGTATGGGACCTTACCAGTAAATTTTGTTGTCTCAGGGGATGAGTTAGGGACTCTATCAACTACTAGGTTTGGGGAAAATAGTGATCACCTATCTCTAGCTAAGAATTTGACTACAATTAAAAGGGCACCACATGAATTCATGTAATATTTTAATACTAGGTTCCAAAAAACATGGGATATGATTCTAGCTCTTATGAGCCTATTCCAAAGTATGCATTCTTGTACTACCTAAAGGCATTGAATAGTGATGTGGCCATGATTATTTAGTTTATGGGTGGAAATACACTCCATAATAATTATGAGATAGCCATAAATGTATAAAATTTTCTTCTTAAGAAGGGAAAATTTCTCCTAGGCCTCCTATGCCCTTGTTTCCTGAATTACAGCTTCCTATGCAAGCTCTACCTCCTCCATTAGCACCTTTACCTGGTCAAGAAAAATATGCCATTTACCTTACCAATGAAATGTATGAATTCAAAATTTTGATCCAAAGTGTTACTAATTAATTTGTTTCTCTCAAAAGGCAACAAGCCCAAAGTTATAGACCATATTAGCATTATAACTAGTTTGGACAAACCAATAGGCCTTCTATTCAAAACAATGTGCAAGGACAAGATTATTTCACCCAAGCTATGCCTAATCAAATATATAATATAAATCTTCCTTCATCTTCCAAAGCTATTTTTCCTATTCAAAAAAACTTGCTTCAAGAATAACTATGCTATCCATCTTTTGATCATGGTCAAGAACAAGTTTCTTGTGCCAATGAGATGCAAAATCAAGGCATAACTACACAAGGTGATTAAACATATAAATTTCAAAATTTTGAGATGCCAACATAATTTAGGATGGAGATCAGATAGGTGAAATCTAATTCTAACTCTCATGAATCTTTTTGTGTTTAATTTTTGTGCCATTAATTACGTGGGGAATACAAGAAATTAGAATAGTAGTGTTGCCTCCAATACTAGGTCCAAATGGAGGGTTATTGAGAAAACACAAGGAACCAATCAAGGATATATTTTGATTCCTACATAAACTTAGATGGGAGGTGGGATTAATTAAACTCCTAAAACACAATAAAATCAAATGATTCCAAACTTTAGGCCAGCTGTTACAACCATACCTCCACAAGATACATCACAAGGTGTAAATGTTTAGAAAGAGAACCCCAAGGTAAGTAATCCTTCCATTATTTTTATGGAATTGATGAAGAAGGTTCATATGAATATTTAATTATGGTATTATATAGCATTACTAGGGTAGAAAGATATAATCCAAAAGGAATTGCATGGATTGGGTAAACATGCTAGACCATCTCAAAATGACAATGTTATTTTGGTCAATGGAACTCAATCCATAGAGGTCAAGTAAATAAATATGAGAATATTCCTTATTTTTACCTATCTCTAATTATTGGTGATTTATTGGTCCATAATTATATTATAGATAGTGGATTGAGCACATTAGTTATGCCCAAATGTATAGCAGATAAGCTAGGCCTCAAGTATGAGCCAATGACTAAAGGAGTTTTGTAATTAGATAGATTACTAGCCAAGACTTTGGGGAGAGTTAAAGTTTTGAATTTTATCCTTCATGATTTTCCTACATTTTAAATTCCTCATGATGTGGTGTTAGTATATTTACCTCATTATTTTTCTCTTTATTTGTCAAGAGACTTTACATCTAAGATAGGTGGATATTTGGTAGCTAATTGGTCCTACATGGTGTTTAGAACAAAATATGGAACTAAAGTGAAGATTGAGTCAGAACCTATCCATAGATATCACTTGGAACCATACTCACCTAAGGTATTTAATGTTAACTATGCTATCATAAATGAAGAGGAGTTTCACATTGACTAATCCCCATCATCTTCCCTTGAAGGAGGTTCTAATTTGTTCCTAGATGAGTGGGGAGATAATAACTATGAGTATGATCCATAAAATTTTATTGAATAATCTACCCTTGGAGTCTATTATATAAATGAGGACTCTTTCATTCCTAATTTGATGATGTCAAATGAATATGTGAATGGCTTGTGGTATCTCTTCTTTGATGGGTCTAAAAGCAAGATTGGGGTTGGTGGTTGAGAAATGTTGGTTTTACCTTCAAAGGAAAGGTATTTTTCAACTTTCATATTTTAGTTCTCTTGTACTTGTAATGTATCAAACTATGAGGCCCTCATTCATGGCCTCGAGTCGAAAGGAAAAGAGGTGTCAGGGAACTGCAAGTGTTTGATGATAGTGAGATTGTTATAAATCAAGTTAGAGGGAAGAATTTGACCAAGAACTACTTACACAAGTCCTATAAGCATAGAGTTTTAGACCTTGTAGAAGACTTCATGGCATTCAATATTAATTCTATTTTAATAGATGATAATAAGCACGTTGATAGGCTGGTATCTATTGGTGCTCAATTTGATATTTTAAAAGGCATAAGAGAAGACAAGAATCAACCTCATATAAAGGTAATTGTGAGACCTTCTATAATAGATAATGTTACCAATTGGTAGGTGTTTGATAGTGACCAAAAAATTATAGAAAGAAGATGAGTTTTCTTCTAGGAATCAGTCTAAACTATAGCAATAATATAGAGGGTAGATTGTCTAACTAAAGTCTAATAATCTTCCCAAAGGCCTAGTGACTATTGAAAGAATATTAAATGAGGATGACTAGATCAATAAGGAGAAGGTAATCATGTCAACAAAGAAAGATAAATATGAAAGGGTAGAGATATTCAAAGATAAATTACTTGCACTTGGAAAGGTATACACTAGTCAAGAGAAACAAGATTTCATTAAACTATGTAAAGAGTTTAGTGATATTTTTGCATGGGAATATAATGAATTAAAGAGTTTTAATCCAATCTTGGATCAAAACACCATATATCTAGATGAAAATTCCAAAGCTATCAAGCAAAGACAAAGGCGAATCAATCCCAAGATTGAACCACTCATGAAGTAAGAACTCACTAAGTTGATTGAGTCTAAAATCATATTTCCTATCAAGAATTCTTATTAGTTATCCAAATTAGTCCCTTTTATAAATAATAATGAGGAGATAAGGTTGTTTTTGGACTTAAAGGACTTAAATATGGTATATTTAAGAGATCATTATCCCCTCCCTTCTATGGAGAAAATTATACAAGTGGTGGTAGGCAGTGAGACATTTTCTTTCCTAGAAAGAAAGTGACCAATACAAGATAGCCTTCACCACCAAATGGGGCACATATGCCTATAATAATATTCCTTTTTTATTGTCAAATTCTAGATCTACTTTCTAATGTGTAATAGATATGGCTTTCCAAGGACTAATCAATGACATTGTACTAGTATATCTTGATGATGTGATAGATTTCTCTAAGGAAGCAAAAGATAATTTGAATCACCTAAGACATATTTTTGAGATGTGTAGAGATTTTTCAATCTCTCTAAATCCAAAAAAGTGTGTGTTTGTTTCTCATGAAGGCAAACTCTTAGGCCATATTATTTCCAAGAAAGATCTGTCTATCAATCCGAAAAGGGTAAATGTCATTTTGGCATTATCATTACCTAAAAATAAGAAGGGTTTATAAAGTTTATTTGGTAAGATAAATTTAATTAGGAGTTTTATTACTAAATTTGATAATTTGGTCAATCCCTTGACCTCCATGCTAAGGAAAAATGAGATATTCACTTGGATAGGAAGGAGGAAATAAAATTTTGAGGAAATCAAACAAGCCATTACTCAAGATCCTACCCTTACAAGTCCAAAATTATCCAAATATTTAAACATGTATACTTTTGGTAATGAAGAGGTAATATATTCCATGATTACTCAAGATAATGATGAAAATTTTGAACAACCTATTGGTTTCTTCAGCGAAAGTTTGGAAGGCTATGAGATAAGGTAAACATATGTTGAGAAACAAGTGCTTTTAGTTATAATAATTTTGAAGAAGTTTAGGCATATGATGTCTAACAACAAGATTCAAATATTTGTTCCTCATCCTAGTGTATAATATTTTCGATTGAGTAGAGATTTGAATTAAAAAAGGGTAGGTTGGATTACCAAAGTGATGGAGTATGATGTGGAGATCAAAATAACCAAGATAGTGAAAGGAAAATGACTGTGTGATCATCTTGATTAAAAATTGAAAGATAAAAAAGAAGTTGTTTTGGCACTCCATGATGACTATAAAGAAACTACACATTCATCCATGAGGATTTGGACACAAGACATGATCCATTTCCTTCAAGCTAGTGAGTGTCCACTAGGTATTGATACGTCCAAGAGAAGGTAATTTAGGCTACAATATATTCCTTACGTAATTTTTGATGGAATATTATTTATAAATAAATTTTTAGGTATGTTGTTGAGATGTATTGATTTGGATTAGATTGATAAAGTATTGCATGATTTCTATGATGGGTTAACTGGTGGCCATTTTGCTCCAAGAACTATAGCTATAAATATTATGAGGGCTAGTTATTTTTGGCCTAGCTTGTTCAAAGACACCCATGCTTGGGTAAGTAAATACCAAAAGTTTGATATTTTTGATGTCAAATGAAATTTAGCTGCCTTATCTCTTCATCCAATCCAAATTGAGCAACCCTTCATGCAATGGGTTTTGGATTTCATAGGCCTAATCAAACCACCTTCTAGTGCCAATCATAAGTGGGTGTTGATAGCCATTGATTATTTTATAAGATGGGTGGAGGATGTATATCTTAAGGAAGAAAATGAGAATTCAATCCTAGACTTATATGAGAGTATAGAGACCAGATTTGGATCTTCTTCAATAATCATCTTAGATAATGCATTGGCCTTTCTAGGAGCAAGGACAAGTGAATGGGATTTAAAGCATGACATCTACCTTATAACCTCCTCTAATTATTACCCCCAAGGAAAAAAACTAGATGAGTCCACAAAAAATAATTTGATTAGGATCATAAAGAGAATAGTGGAGGAAAATTAAAGGACTTGGCACACCAAGTTGAAGACAACCCTTTGGGCTGATAGGATCACCCCAAAGAAAACAATTAAGAACTCACCATACACACTTGTGTATATAAGGGAGGCTAGGATTCCTATCTCACTTGATTTACCAACTTTAGACCTCACCTATAAGCTATAATTGATGGAGAATGAGAGCATGGAAGTTAGGTTATGTGAGTTGATAGATCTTGAAGAGACAAGAGATCAAGCTATACAAACCCTGAAAATTCCCCAAAAACAAACAAAGAATTGCTTTGACAAGAAATCCATGCCAAGGAGATTCAAAGGAGACATTATCCTAAAATGGGATGAACATAGGGCTAATCCTAGAAGACACACCAAGTTTGATGCTTTGTGGAGTGGCTCATATGTGATCACATAGTGCAAACAACATAATGCTTTTCAACTCTCAAAGTTGGATAGAGAGGAGCTAAATATCTTAGTCAATGGGATATGTCTAAAGCATTGTTACTGATGTCTTATTTTTCCTTTGTACATAGTTTCTTATTTTTCTTGTGTTCCCTAAGTGCTCATGCACATGTGTGAGTTTGTCCTTATCTTTTTTGTGTTATCTTTTCTCGGTCTTGTTGTTGTGTGGTGTGTTTCCTTGTGTTTTTTTAGCATAATTATTATTAGGCATCTTCAAGAATCCATTCACTCCATTGTCCCTAAGTTAGATAAGGCTACTAATCTGGTCAATATAGTAGGCATACTACCCCTGCGAGTCACCAATTTATTAACCACATTTTGGCCCTCCTAGTCAAAATTAGGCACACCTATTTTTAAAAATGTCCAAGTCTATACCTTTGTCTAGGTCCAGTACTTAGCTTTTCTTTGGAATAAGTGTTATTTTAAAAATTACATAATAAATGCATAGGTATAATTCTTTTGAAGTTTTGGTTATGTTACTTTTCTAGTAATACTTTCGGTTGTCTTTGTCAAAAAAACCCAAGTGTCCATTCTTTAAAAAGTCTTGTTTTCCATTTTTGTTTAAGTGTCAAAAAATTCCTTTGGACATTTTATCCAAATAAATTTTCCCTATGTGTTATTTCTTTCTAAATTTTTCATTCAGCTAAGTAATGAATTCTCTTGGAAATTTTTTTTGAGACAAATTTCCTGAAGACAAGTTGCCAAATTCTTTCGGACAAATTATCTGCATAATTTTTTTCTGAAAGATACTTCATAACTTTTACAAAAGGTACCATGTAATTATTTTAAAAGGGCACTTGCATTTTATGAAGGTCATTTGTAACTTTTTTTTAATTTACTTTCTTGGGAAAATGGTCCAGACAAATCTTCTGAAAAGGGGCACTTTGACATTTTTGAAGGGCACTTTTCGGTCAATTCAAAGTTTCTGAAGGATATTTTCATTTTTTCAAAAGGGCCATTTACAAGAAATCTGAAAGGGCCACTTCAAATGTTTGAATAGTTCACTTCATTATTTTGGAGGGATATTTTTTAGAAATGTTTGAAGCAAATTTTTTGAAGGGACATTTTTAGCAAGATGAAGGGAACTTTCATTTTTGTGAAGGGCACTTAGCAGAAAACATTCTCTTGAAAAAATTGTTTGTAGAAATTGTCCAAACAAAATCTCGAAGGAATTATTTCGATGAAATGGACCAAATAAAAAAGTAGAAGGGACACTTTCAACTTTTATAAAGGGACACTTGCAAATTTTTTGAAGGACTTTTTTAGGCTAAGTGGACACTTTCATTTTTTTTAAGGGTCACTTGAATTTTTTTGAAGGATCAAATTCATTTTCAATAGATCATTTCATTTTTCTAAAGGTAATTTCAACTTTCCCAAAGGGACATTTTAAAAAAGTATGAAAGATTGTTTTCATGGGAAGGAAGACCATTTCAAAAAATCTAAAGGGTAATTTTTCCTTTTAGAAGGTTATTTTCAAAAGATGAAGGACACTCACAACTTTTTCAAATGGGTCTTTTCAAATTTTTGAAGGGTCATTCGAAAGCTGAAGGTCCATTCCAAGAATCTCGAAGGAACATTTTTAAGATACAAATAGAAATTACAAAGGAATGAATTATTTCAGAAAGATTTTCTAAGGAATTCTTTCAAAAAACTTGAAAAGTGGCTAAGTCAATTCTTTTAGACTTTTTGTCCAATACAAATCTCCCAAAGACATGATTTCCTTTAGATATTTTGTTGACATAAATTTTTTAAGACATGAAGGACCAATACAAAATATAAAGGAAAATAATTGAATCAAAGAGCCTGAATGAATTCATTTGAGAAAAGTGACTGTAAAAAATGTTTGAATGAATAAAGGAGTGACAACCCACAAAATGCCAATTTTAGACTACAAAAACTAGCTATTAGAGTTTAAAAAGACTTTGGAAAGAACTTGAAGACAAAATTGGAGGTGAAAAATGGTAGGATCATAAGCATATGGTGCATATCAAGAAAAAATAGGTATGTCATTGGTTTAAGATGTTTCATTGTTACACAACTCAATGAGCTAGTAAAGAGCAGCTAACATCCAAATGAAATTCTAATAGATGGACCCATCTATAGCAAAATATAGTTTGAAATATCTTGATTCCACTAGTGTAAATATGGGGAAATTATCTTACATATGTAATGTAACTATTTTTATTCTCATGGTGACACATATCTGAGTGATCTTTACATTCCTTTCACTTGATCTCCTTCTTAAAAGCTATATATATATATGTATTTTTCTAACTCTTTTTAGCAACCTCCACTGGTTATTGGAAAAACTCTAGCTAGATTTGTACTCAAATAACTCTTGAAGAAGCATACAAGTGTTTTTTCCATTCACATGATGTAACATTGAGTAATGACTTGAGTCATGTTGGCCTAGTCTAGTGAAAGATTACATTTTTTTAGCTTATACTCTTTATGGTCTACCAATTTTCAAAAAAGGAGATTGTTGCAGGTCTTTACTAGTATTATTTATTAAGTGTTGAGATATCATATAAATGGTTTGTGATTGTATCTCTCTTTGGAATCATTTTCACCCTTTATAAGAATCATACACCTTCTTGAATCTATAATATGAAGGATTGTTGCAATAGTAAATGTTGAGTTGTGAGCCTTGTGTGAGAAACACCTTGTTTGTCTTTAAGTAGTAGTTGTAGTCAATTGGGAGGACATTATTCATTGGTGCATCTCCATTTTATTTTATTAGTTATTTACATTAAACCTTTTCATACACAATTGATAGATTAGAGATAGATTTAAAGGTGCATCAAGGGGAGCTAACCTTTAATCTATAGATTCATCTCAATAAAATTGTCACCCACATCAAGAAAGATGATTCCATTTTACCGATTAAATAAGGAGAGCTGAGCATTTCCTCAAGGGTGAAAATCCAAGTGTCAAAAGGTACCACATTTCATAAATGAATAATGACACAATCATGACCACCCCCCCACCCCCCACTATATAGATATATATTTTCATTAGCATTAGTATAATATGTAATTTAATCAGCTTACCCTAACCCCATGCATAGATTTAGATTTAGAGTAGAGATAGGGGCCAAGGTATATTAATGTTGTTGGCTATATATTATTCTATTTATCCATTAAACAAGTTTGATAATGATTGAACAAGTCTATCAATAATCTTGATACCACTACATTACATACATAATATGTATGGTATGACCAAAGTGACCCAACATGCATAATAACTAACATGACATGAATGATATGTATGATTCAGTCCATATCCATATAATAGAATATAATAATCTCATTTTAATACATAACATGATGTTGATGTGATGGATGATGGAATGGGTGTGGGTAACATGATGTGATGTATAATGATATCACTATTTATATGATAGTTTTTTTGATAGCTTGACCTCAGTGAATGGGTTTTTTTTAAGTGTGGGTTGCATTGGTGTGGTAGGTGTGTTGAATACTATAATGAAATTGAATATAAATGTATATTTTAGTGTGGTAGTGTGACTATCCTAACATACTAGTGTGCCACTCATTGAAATGATTTCTATGATGCCATTGGATCATCCATCTAACTAATGACCAACATTAACAATATCTATGAAAGAACTGGGGGACATGGTTTTTCAATACCAACTAGCCCAAGTCACTTCCATATAAATACATTAATTTTGGAATAGATAGAATACCAAGGCTATCCCCATACACAAAAAAAAACTAGCTAGTTGTCTCATTTTTGGAGATAACAATAATGGCTCATGCATCACATAAAACTCATCTTATGTGTGTGTATCTTGTATATACACATGATAAGAATGAGGATAAACATGACATGATAGAGGCATACTACCGATAGTGTAACACCATATAACTATAGAAGGTCAATGTCTTGTATTGATTTTTGAGGTGAAATTTAGAAATATCATGTCCCCATAATTGATATAGGAATCAATATAATTTTTTTGTGTGGATTTTGGACTATAATACCTATAATATCAAGTAAAAATGACATAAAAAAGTGGTTAGATATGATTAGATACTAATGTAATGCATGTTTTCCTAATCAAACCACTTTATCTTGATTTCAAATTAAATTTGGGTGACCACACACACACACACACATGTCTAAATCATATTAATTTGTCCTAATCATAGGTAGATATGGTGTTGTAGTTAGACTTTTTGCATATGAGGGACTTAATTATAAGTGAAATCAACATGAAGGTGTGGTTGGGTGTGTGAGGGTCACCAATGCAACTTATATTACCCAATCACACCACTTTGTCTTGAAGTTGAAGTTAATTTAGGTGATCATACACAAAGTTTCCTAAAATTATTTACATTTCCCTAGTCATAAGTGGATATAATGTTGTTATGTCTCTTTTGTCATGTAAGTGCACAAATTTGTGTTTGGATGTGTAAGGGTCATAATGTGACTTACATTATCAAAATGACACCTCTTTTTCTTAAATTCAAATAAAAATGGGGTGGTCATGAAAAAATTACCTAAAATTATTTGTATTTACCTTGGTCATAAGTGAATATCATGTTTTTGTGTCTTTCTTAACCTATAAGGGAAAAATGTGCCCTAATTTTAATTTTGACAAACTTATAACTCCTAGAAATGTTAGCAAGTATTTTATAAGTCCCCAAAACCTAAAAAATTGACACTAATTACAAAAGTTACATCTTGAAATCCTTGTGTTCAATACTAAAATCTTGAAAATGACTAAGTAATGACTAGATTGAATCTTTAAAAACTATATTCTAAATTGTAATTCATGGTATTATGAGATGAATTCTAGAAGATGAAGAGTGACCCTAATTTATTATATTTAATAAAATAAATTTAAAGTATAAGGAGTGTAAATGTTAACTTATACTAACTGTAGGATCATATGAGATAACCTAGGGATAGAAAATAACTAGACTCAAATATTTAATATCCACACCTAAGTGGATGGGAAAACCTTAAAAATTCCTAAAATAAATAAAGCATCTAGGAAGCATGCACTAAGGTAAATAACCTACTCCAACGCCTCCCCCTCAAGTGAAGCTAGGGAATAAAAATAGCCAAAAATAAAGTGACACATCCATAGTATGAGTCTAGAAAAAGGCCCGATCAGATAATAATGACCAATATATCCATTAAAAATGAAGAAGGAAGATGTCCTCATGAATACCCACAAACACAAATTGATAAATCCCAAGCATGGCATGCAACTCAAGGTAATGAGGTGATGCAAAATGGCTTCATAAATATGTTAGCAACATATTACTGAGTTAGAATGTAATCCACAAAAATAAATCCATCATGAATGTGAAAACAAATTAAGTGCTTGTGGATATCAATATGCTTGTTCCACTAGTGCTCAATAAGGTTGTGATAAATTTGAATTTCACTTTGGTTAGCACACCAAAGTAAAGGAGATGAATCTCACATGAATCCAAACTCTTTCAATAACTAATGAAGCTAAATATCATTGTGACTATTACCATGTACTCTACCTCTATAGATGAAAGTGCAATATCATGGTGCTTCTTATAAGCCCAAACAACTGAAGAAAAATAAAGATAAAAAAAGGTAGCCATAAGTGGAATGCTTATCATAAATAGAAAATTTCATGGTATCAGAGCCAAAATTCAATAAAATATTATGTCCTCAAAATATCTTAAAAATATCAAGGGTTTGCTCTTATTATCCAAGGATTTCATTTTCTTAGTTGGTACAGAATCCTAAACATGGCTCCCAAAATCTCAAAAAATGAGACATCAAGGTTAATTCCATATCAAGCCTCCTCTAAATTCAAAATATTAAGTGCTATGTGTGTTGTGTTATTTTGAATGTAATTTACATCATTAATTATTATGCTTAGTATATAAGAGGTAAATCCTATGAATTCATCATGCAATTAACCATTTCCTTCAAATTTTGGTTCTTCCTTTCTACCAAGACATTATGTTGTGGAGTATAAGGAATATAATGTTGATGAACAATGTCATGAGATAACAAAAAAATATAAAAATATTTTCTAAATTACTCCCCTTATTATCAATGTGAATCTTATTTATACAACTATAATATTGACTCTCAACCAAATCCTTGATGACTTTGAAGTGTGAATAAACTTCACTCTTGTACTTGAGAAAATAAACCCTAGTATGCCTCAAGAAATTATCAATAAATTTAAGTTCATACTTAAATCCATTGAAATAAGGAGTAAAAAACCATCAAGTCATTGTTCACAACCTCAAGTGTTGAATAATATCTCTTGGGCATACCCTTAAGAAACAAATCTTTTTGTTGTTTTCCTAATGCGTAGCCATGATAAACCCCATCAATTCAAGAAAATATAGACAATCAACCATACCATGATTGATCAAGTCATTCAAATATCTATAATTAATATGTCCAAATTTTTAATTCTAAAGATTACTCAAAATCATCATGAGATACCCAACATGTCCCCATAGAATAAGCATTGTCAAAAATCAAATTGATATAGTCAGAAAATATGATCAACAACACCTTTTAAAACAAGTTAATGAAGCTCTAATAAGATTTAAGATTCATCTACTTGTGGTGTGAAAGTCATTATCTTGCCCTAACCATAATGATAAATATGATAAATAGAAAACAAATTGATAATGATGTCAGGAACATATAGTGCACCATTAATGCAACCACCATTAAGTTGAATGTCACATTTTCCCTTAACATAAAAAATTAATAATCTCCAACATCAATGTTGGAATTAGACTCAAACCAAGAGATATTAAAGACTCTTTATAACAAGTCATATGGTGATAAGCACCATAATGTATAACCTAACTATTTATAACATGTGACTGAGATATCCATACAACATTAAGATTTTTCCATGCTCATTGGAAGGAGGTGGAGTAGAGATAGAGATATTTTATTTTTTGATATCACCTTATAAGGCTTGAATTATATTATAACATTTAATTTCTACATGACCAATCCCCCCACAAAAGAAGAATTAAAGACTAGACTTGTTCTTATATTTATAAGACTCCTTGGGTTTAAAGTTATTGTCTTTGGGTTTTGTGACACTTTGAGATGGAGAATAATTAAGTTTAGGTCTAATTTTTGATTTTATCTTTCCCTTAGGATTCGATGTTACTAATTAATTTTTAGAGTTGGAATACTTAATGTTAGATAATTTGGATTCTTATCTAGTAATTATTTCACCAAATAACTCTAAATTAGGCATTTTGAATGTGGCACCCAAGGTATCCATGTTGAATAAAAAGGTAGAAGAAAATATTTGGAATTAACATTTCAAATTTGATTGAATTAGGTAAACATACTCTTCATCTTTATTATCTCCTCCACTCCCCTTCAATTGTGTCAAAAATTTCTTGAACTTAGTAAGATAGTCTACAATGGATGAAAAATCTTCAAGATTGAGAGAAGTGATCACTATTTTAAGCTACATGGATTTCATGTGATCCACCTTACAAAAAATGTTAAGAATACAAAACACAAAGAAATATTGATGAATTAAAGATGGAAATAAAATGTAGAAAACACAACATAATAAAGACACAAATTTAACATGGTTTACCCAATATGGGCTACGTCCACACAGAAATACCCAATCCTTCTTATTATAAAGTGCAAAAAATGAAAGGAAAAAATGCACAATACAAAAATTGAAATATCCTCTTCAATCACATATAACATGCCTCCATAATTATAATACCCTCATATCAAAGAAGGGTTACATATAGGGAAAAAATGCATAAGCATAATTTCTACCATTAGATTTGTAACCTAATAGTGAAAAGTCTAGATTTACTACAAAATTATAATATTTTATAGTGCATTTTAACAAAATTTTACTTTGGGGCTGCTTCCACCAAACCCCACTAAGGGAGCTTCAAAATAGGTCACCACCCCCTAGACCCCCATGGTGACCGTAGTGGTGGAAAGGGGGGGGGGGGGTATTTCCCCCTCACACCCCCTATCAGGAATTGGGCATTAAAATAAGATCAAGTTCCACCATCCAAAAAGAAACCATTCAATTTTACCCATATTTGGAAAGGAGAGTCACATCCTTATAAATTAAATAAATTAATATCACTTATGCAAGTTCTTATCAAACCCATACACTCTTCAAATTTTCATCGGTGTTTAAATTTCTCATATTCTCTAGTGAAAACTAGAAATGTTTCAATCATTAAGGTACATAATTATTTGTGTTCAATGATAATTTCCATTCTTGGTCTTCATGTCTAATGTAGAAGAAGACATTCTAAAAAAACCAAAGAGTAAGAGAATGCAAAAAGGGTACACAAATCTAAACTAAGAGAACACCCCCTAGATTTAACACTTTATAACTAAGTGCATTTACAAGATAAATGGGTCTAATAGATCAAGTATAAAAAATACACTTTTAATAAAAATGGCACTAGATTTTGATTTTTTGATCAAAAGTTATAGTTATTATAAATTTACCTTCATAAATGGGTTAGATAAAATGCACACAATTTAAATGCTTGGAAAAAATTTCAATTATTGGAGATATTTTTTAATCAAATGATCTTGGGACTTAAACTGCCATTAGTATAAATAAAAAAATTAAACCTTAGCCACTTGACAATACCATGTGACCAAGGGGTTAAGGTGAGGATGAATGATCCTCCCATATTGATTTATTTGATTGATGTGGGAGTGATGTCACTATAAAAAAAACCTCTAAACTACATATGAATAGTGTCATGCCTTTTTGTTTTAAGATTGGTGTTCTCTCCAAGGTGTCAAGTCACAAGGAAGTGAAGTAGGTGGTTATCATATATGGGTATCTCTTTAACAAAAACTATGTCATGGGCTGAGGAAATATGGGGTTGATATATCATCTCACCTCAAAGATCTAGGTGTCCACAACAAACTAAAAAACATGCACAATGAAAACATTGGAAATAAATGTGAAATAACACATGGACCATCACAATATATCATGGGAACTCAAAGGGGCATTATATAGATAAAGGATAGTTTGTGCAATAGTCAACAGGTCATAGTCTACATATAATCTAGATGCAAATGTCTCTTGAGGATCTAAAATCCACCAAAATTCCAAACTTACAAGCCTTACACATAATGTCAAAATTCCAAACCTATATATAATACCTCTAGATCTATAAAATATTTATATTTTAAAAATAAATAAAAAGACCCACTTTGTAACTTGTAAAGTGCAGAAAAAATTTGATATTTTGCCAGTAGATGGTACAAATATATAGTGAAATCTAAAAATTACATTCAAACTATCCAAAATGGTAAAAAAAATGACAGTCACAAAACTAATTCATGTTTATAGTTGATCTTAGGGTTCTAACATCTTTTGAATCCAATCACACTATCTATTTTTCAAATGGATAGAAAAATTGTAGAAAACTCACAAATAGATGGATGTAAGACCTATTTCTCTAACAATGAAAGGGATAGAAAATATATTATTCTAAGCCATAAAAACCTCAAGTGCTAAAAAAAAACATCACATGAAGGATTTGAATGAAACAATTTGATATGCAAAATAAAAAGTAGTAATAGCATATAATATCTCTAAAAAACTTATCAAGTATAATGAGAGTGTCTTGCATATATAGGAAAAGAAGATTAATTATAGCCGTAGGATCATAAGAGATAATCTATGGATATAAAACTACTATACTCAAATATTTAATACGAACACCTAAGAAGATGGGAAAACTAGAAAAAAATTAAAATAAATATAACACCTAGGAAACATGAGCTAAGGTAAATAACCTACACAAAAAAAGTACCTACTCTGCATTTCAATTATTTTAGTTTTTTGCCTTTTAACACTTGAACATTTAATATATTTGGTAACACATATGTTATTTTTATAGACATCCAATTGTTATCACTATTATGCTAAATTTTCAAATCAGAATGATATTTTGTAATAATGCACAATCTAGACCAAAATCACCAAAACATGCTAAATCATCTTTACATATCATGTGCAAGAAATGATTCTTGCCTATTGATCAATGATTGGGGAAAATAATTTTATAAATAATTATATTTAATTAGTTCACTTTGAGTCAAATTATAACTAGACAAAATGATGTCTTGGACCATTGAAATCTTCTAATTTGGCTGCACATGTCACAAGCATGTGTCAATTCACCTCTATAATACCCTAATTGAGGTATTGAACTGTACATAATTGACATCATCTTCTAATTATAATCCATTAAAATTATTTCTAAGTTGATTAAACATGCAATAAATATCCAAAGAATTGTAGAAAACTGATTAAATTGATTTAAGCAAATCAAAACTAAATCAGGAGCTTAAGTGGAAAATCCAAGAAAGTTTTTGAATATCTATTTACTATAATTTCATTATGTAAATCTACATCACTCCATGAAATCATCATATGGGTGTCATCCACAAGGAATTAATGGATGAAAATATATGAATTATGGCTAGCCATGCCTTATTAATGCTTCATTCTTCCAAATCTTGATGACATTATTATTGCTTTTACCTCCAAGATTAAATCAGTCTATGGCCACACATCTTGATCTCAAGATGGGTGGTCATGGTTGATCTTGAATATTTGAGAAAAGTTATAAATAAATGAGCCAAGACTATAATTTTAAACTATTTTTGTGTAAACTTACTATGCATAAATACCTTCAAACAAGATATTTTTGTGTAAACTTAATATGTAGAAATACATTCAAACAAACTTCAATTAAGTAATGTTATTATGTAAAAATATTACTAGAGGATCTTCAATCATTCCCCAAATTGACAAAATTTGTAACCAAGAGCCATTTGTGAGCTAAAAGATGATGGAGGCACATGCTATGTTGCATTGAAGAAGACTTAGAACACCAAATATGGACATAAGCATGTTTATTGACCATTTTTGAAGGAGAGTCACTACTTAGAAGGTATTGATTATCTTACGTTTATAATTAATTCCTTGAGTTCATTATCACTACCCCTTGAGGGAATAGGATTAACACATTAGTTATTTATGCTTATTTTGGGTTTACTCTACTAATGCATGGACTAACTTATTTTGTAATCCTATTCTACATTCTATCACACTTGGTGGGAAAACACATTTGATAGATCATTTTATCCTTCTAATTTAACATTTAGACCCTATTATGAGGCTATTTTGCTCCTCTTTTCTTTTAATTTTTGTATTTTATGAATTTTGGACCAGACATCAGAATCAGCCTATAATCAGTGAATTCATCCTAAACATCAATGAGATCACCCTATGGAATGATGAGATCACCTTAAGCAATAATGAGATTACTCTTGCAAATAATGAAAATGACTATTCTGTTTTTCTATCTCTATCTATGTGTTTTTATATAATGTCAAAATTGACCTAAAGATTAGCAGAATTAACATGTGAAATGACAGGGTCATCTAAAGATCAGAGAGATCATCTTGGAACAACTTTTTAGGTAACTGATTTATTTTATTTTTTATCATTTTAATGATTTCACCCCATTTTTAGCAATATCACCTTGCTAATCGGTGATATCACCCTACAAATTAGTGAGATCACCACACAGTCTATTTGTGTCTCTATGTAATAATGGGTTTATCTTAAGAAATTATAGAATCATCTTGTTGAATGGTGAAATCATTCTATAAAATAGTGAAATTGACTTGTGTAAAAAAAATAGAGAGTTAAAACAATAATCTCAAGTTTATTTTGGCATGTTACACCCCTTTCTAGAATTCTAACACTCTATTTTGTAGGTTTAAGACACTTCACTAGTTTCTTTTTTTACAGTAACTAATGGAAACCTCAATCACATATTTGGGTTTAAAAGAAATAATCATCATAAGTTAGGACTCATAAGAGTATTTAGGTTTTGTTGGTTAAACTAGTTCAAAGTTCTTTGACTTGATTTTTATTTTCACAAAATAAGCTTAGCATGTACGCTCTCCCTTGTCCCCTTTAGGTAACTTGGGTGACTCAAAATTGATTATCTTATTGCTTTTGTCACTTAATACAAGTGTTGAAGGAATTTTTCAAAGGCACTCCCCAAAATCTTAGTGATTTGGATGATCATAAAATGACCTTTAAAGTTTTACATTGTTATTTATTGCATCTTATCTTGTGGGCAAAATTTCATCACCTCCCCATAAGTTCAATAATGAAATGTTGAACTATGAATTCATATCCTAATATAATTTTAACCCTACTCCATGGTGGGGTAGAAAAATTGAGTTTGACTTACTAGGATGCTATAGTTTAACTTGGACATCACACTACACTAAGTGATTGATGTATGTAGTGGTTATAAAAAGGACAAAACCTTTTTACAACAAGCCAATTAACTTGGATCTAAATTACATGTTGTCCCCTAGTGTTAATCACATATATGGGACCATTTAGATGGTACAATACTTATAATTTTTAGATAAACACCATTTACCATTAAGTATTATTGGTGTAGGGCGAGTAGCCTAAAGTTCCATATCACTATATGATCTCTTGAGAGAAGGGGGACCTAAAAACCCCAATTTTCATGTGCATCTAAATTTATTATATTTACAAATTATTTCCTCTCAAGGATTGTATCAATGAAATCTAAAAATATTAAGCCACCTTGTTAGTTTCTTGGATAAGATGTACACTTTGGTGTTTTTCTTGTTCTTGTTTACTTGTATTATCTTTTAAGTCTAAAATTTGTTTATGTGTGAATCAAAACACATCCAAAAACCAAACACTTGTTATACGCCACTTATTTTGAATAAAGAGGCATTATGTTGGCCAAATTCAAAATGCCTTTTAGCCTTGTTCAAAATTGAACTAAATCATTTGTGTTGGTATTTCCAAATATCATCATTACAATATTCATTTGACTCTAAAATATTTACCACTTTTAAAATATTAAGTATTTTTAACCCAAATTCTAAATTTCACCTTTCTAAGTTATAATCCATAATGTCATTTGTCTACGCTGGAGTCTTACCTATAACTTGAGCTTGGGTGGTTTACATTTTGCATTTGGTTTGAGTAACTTATGTGAATTTTTCTATTTGGTTTGAAGTATATTTGTTTAGACACTTGCATATTCTATTCTTATTTTGGACTTAGGTTATCTTTTTTCACTTATGCTCTAAGTTCCTAGACCATTCAAATTTATTTTCCATGGTGTGTCATTATCTTGTCTATTTATTTTGGGTCTTATACTTAGGATTCCTTGTGTTAATTCACATTCTAAGTTTGTTTGTTCGTATTCTAAGCTTATTGATCCAACATTTCTTTTAATTTTATAATAACAACCCACCATCATTTTGCTTAGCTTTTTACATTATTTACATACTTTAAACTTAGGTTTTTGTGTTCTACCATACACCCTAAGTTCCAAGATTTTTTACTCTCTTCTAAATTGATGATTTCAACCAACCAAAGTCGAGTAATATTTTAGCTTATTTCTTCTAATTGTGTGGATTCATGCCATTTCCTTTTTTAATTATAGTCTAATTTTACCTTGTATTTATTTTATTAAAGAGTTTAAAAACACCTTTTAAATGTTTGTATAACCAAACTACAAAACACTTAGAAAACGTAGAGAACCATCTTTAAACATGCAAAGGTATACTCATAGTAGGGTCTCTTACAGACCTAGTTACGAGGATGAGAATTATTATGATGGAGAATAACACTCTGTCATGTTTGATGATATCCCAATGGCATTAGGATCTGAACATGGTTATTATGAAAAATAACCTATAGAGGATAAATATGAATCTCTCCTCAGGTTAATTCAATAAGGAGCTAGAATTCTATTAGATTTCCCAATGGAGTAATTTCACACACTTGCTCAAGTAGAGGAGCAATAGATAGAGAAACCTCTCACTCATGTTTTAAAATCCAATGTTTCTTTTCCTAGAAAATAAAAGGAACAACTTTTTGATTCCTCAACTAATCAAGATGTTACTACCAAGATCCAATAAATCAATCAATAGTACATTGACCAACTTGTCATAGACCTACAATATTATTTATCTATGACTTAAATTGATAATACCACGTTTAAATAACAAGAACAAATGATAGACCAAAACATCTTAGTTGATCTTACATCTATGGTAGAAATTGGGGCTTCTCTTGAAAATACATCATATAGACACTTATCAATATGTTTCACCTGATATAGAGCATAATTTTTTCAACCATCAAGAGATACTTTCCCATTTATAATAGCAAGGAACTAAAGACTCATCACAGATTGGGGGTGTTTTATAAAACACTTTAGTGAATTTATCTTAACCACAACAAGTTCCCCTTGAAAACTAGTAATGGTAATGCCCTTTAGTGAACCAATAATAGATACCCCAAAATTAGTAGTTTACCTATAGCTCACAACATATTCTATGGAATCAATACAAAACAATTAAGAATCAATAGTAAAATTAGTTGAACCAACAATTCCAAAAGTACTCAAATCCAAGAGTAAACTAAAGCCAAACTTCTAACCAAAGGGTTTGTATCCCTAATATAACCATGCATGGGGGTAAATTCCTACTCAAAAAAATTATATTTCACCAAAACACACACCAAACATGCAAGAGTTGAATTTGATGAAGGAAATAGTCTCAAAACTTGAGATAAGAAATCAAGTTAAGAAATATAAGTTTGATAAGATATATCCTTATCTGTTTGACTTAAGCATTATTTAAGTTCCCTTTCCACCTCATTTTGTGGCACCCAATTTTTATACATACAAAGGGAAGAGTGACCCTCGATAATAGATTAAAGCTGTTTCTGTATTGTGCTAAGAGGTAGATTATAATAGTGTTTATTTGCCCACTTATTTCCACCTAGTTTAGCTGAACAATCTCTAGATTGGATCCTCAAATGGGCTAAGGGATTAGTTGTAGATTGATACGTTCTATATGATAATTTTTTCAATATTTCTCTTATAACATTGAGCATGAGATAAAAATTGTTGGCTTATGAAAGGAAAGAAAAAGAGATGGATAAATCTTCCCCACTTACTTACAATGGTGGAGAGCATTGGTTGTTTGCTTTCAACATAATTTACTAGACTAACAATTGGCTGATATTTTGCACAAAAATTTCACCATCAAATATCTCATAATCTAAGACTCACTTATGCCAATACAATCGAGTAAATTATTGATAATGGAGTGCATATTAAAAAGGCACTTATAAATAGAGGCCTTGTGAAAGTCTATTCATAGGTTCAAACATCTACCTAAACTCAACCACTTGTTCAAGTTACTACTGCACAAAAACCTAAAGTTTTCAATAAGAATAATAATATGGAGTTAAATAAGGTGATATAATCAAGACATGTACAAATAGTATAGGATCCATCAATACCAAATGTATAACCCAATCCACCAAACACTTTCCAATGAGTACTTCTTCAAAAAGTATTTAATAAATATAAACCATTCAACAAATTGGGAGAGCTTATTTAGGTAGTCTTCTTAAAGCTATTAGAAGCCCATTTTATTGTATGGCCTGTATCAAAGTCATTTATATAAGATCAACCTAAACATAATTGTTATTAATAATATGAGTTTTTTAATTTACATCATGTTATTGGACATGTCATTTATTGATGCATATAATTAAGACATATTATTGAGGATCTAATTGAAAGTGGTGAAACTTAAGTAAAAAAACAATGTATAACACTAATCAAGACATGAGCATATACAAAGACCCATTTACCTAAAATAATCAATAATAACAAAGGAATATTAAAAATCAAGGTTAGGGATAAATTTATCAAGGACATGGTCAGAAACCAAATCAACATATTCATAAATAGGATCATAATACCCAAGATAATAACCTGGGTTACAACACCATGTCGTATAATTATAATTACACTATATGATATGTTTATATAAATCATGTTTCCAAAATTACAATCAAAGAATGTGAACCATCCAACACTTCTTGAAGTGTTGGTCTCCTTTTTAAGGGTTGACACCCTCTTCTTCATGTAGCATTTCACTAGGTTCAAATAACTCTATTACACCTCAATTTCATAGGTCACTATTTCTAGACCACCACCCAATAATTATAATTGTAATGACTCTTTATCAACTCAAAATTATGCAATCACAACTAGAATATCATGAGTTACTCCTCAAGGCCCTCACCTTATTTTACTACTGAGCCAAAAATAAACATTGTGTCTTCTACTTATTCTAATTATAATGAATCTTAACTGATTCAAAATTATGAAATCATAACTAGATGCTCATGAGTCACCCTCTAAGGCCCTTTGACTTCTTTCAACACTGAACCAAATCTAAACATTATTCATTATGGTCCCAAACTGAACACTATACTGGCCAAGTATAAACCCTCTCATCATTCTATTGAAAATCCATATAGCAATTGAAATCAACTAAGCAAAACTTCTGTGAGTATTTCTATCTTAGATCTATTATATATATAAGAAGTCCACCCAAACTATACTCAATGACTTCCTTAAATAGTCCATTATTCCCAAAGATATCAACCCTAACTAATTTTAGACACTCACAGGACATTTATCTCCAAACCAACAACTTACATTTGATCAAAGAGATATGTCTTCCTTTGGTCCAAGACATAATAACCCCTTATACATTGAGTTCATTATAACCCATCATATAATCAAGTAGGTGTTTATAGATAATGGTTTAAGACTAAACATAGTATCACTAACATTAATACAATGGTTAGGATATATTGCCAAAGACATGCAGACTGAGACAATCACAATCAAAGCATATGACAACATTGAAAGAGAGTCTTCAGGGACTATTTATCTATTAATCATTATTGAGCCTGTAACCCATGATATCATGTGCCATGTTTCATACATAGAGCTTCCTTATAATGTACTTGTTGGTTGTCTTTGGATCTATGAAGTGCATGTTATTCCTTCAACCTTGAATTAGTGCCTCAAGTTCCCCCATTTGAGAATTGAGGTCACCATTTTGTTGATATTTAGCCATACCAATATTTAAAACATCTAGAGGTTGAATACTATAATTATAACTATTGCCTAGGTTTTAAATTTGTGCCTAAAAATAACAAAGCAATAGTTTCAGAGCCACCCAAATCTAATTATATTAACCCTAGTGATCTTACTTACACTTCAACTAACATATTTCCCATATCATTTTCAAAACAACCCATTGTTTAGGATGCAATCATTTCCATGTACCATATGAAAGATGTATTTCATATTGGAAAAATGACTAAATCCCCTAAATCCTATGGTAGATCAAAACCCTCTAAAATCCCTTATAGGTCCAATATTATGTGGAAAAAGAACACATATAAACCACCAGTGGTATTTCTAATAGTAACTTCACTGAATAAGGATAAAAAAACCTTTATTGAATGAAATTAGTTGTATGTTGATGACCTTACCAATTGTTTTCATAATCTCAAGTACCCTATCCCTAATAAAATTATTGATAGGTTGGATTATGTATGAAAAGTTCTAGGGCCATGAGAATAAGGTATTTTAGAACCATTATCAACTGGTAAACTTATTATAAATCAAGCTCTCATATTTATACTTCTTGGGGGTGACCTCATATATTTTGATAGTGGTTCCTCTTTATTGACTGATGAAAAAACTCCTAATAGAGACACAATGCCCCATTACAACACTTACAATGAACTAGCTAACAATGATTTATTTGACTCAAATTCTATTATGACTATCAAAAACCATTCTCCCCTTACCCTTTACCATCTTGAACTCATTGTTTGGGTTTAAAAACATTTTATTATACCCCTCGATGAATTTTAGAATGAGGAGTCTATTTTTGAGTACATGGGCCTTAGAGATGGATTACCATTTAGAGATCATAAATAAGGATTTGAATTCAAATTAGACTCTACCACCTACTTTTGAGAGTAGGAAAACTTTATTTGTTATAAAAAATATAAAACATTGAGATACTTTGGTGAAAACCTCTTTGAGGTAATCATTAGTTAGGGAAAATGTAAAGAAAAAGACTAACCCTTGAGTGAAAACCTATTTTAGTTAATTTTAGATGGGGAAGTTTGCTAAACTTCACAAGAAGCATAATGTACACCGATTCCAACCTTTACAACTAGGTCAAATATAACCTTTGAACAATAGAAATCCTTTGAGTGTCTTTCTCTCAACTTTATAGAAACATTTGCTAATTGGAAATTACCTGAATTTATAGATTCATATTCCTTGCACTATCCTGAGCTTTAGGATTCATAACCAAAATCTAAAGTATAATAAGACCAAGATCAAACATTACCCACTAGTTTAACACTCGTAAAAAATACAATTGAGGTGAACCTAGGAACCTATGAGTATCCCAAATTTATTTATCTAGGAACATCCCTCACCAATGAAGAGAGTGACTATATTTTCACTATTATGAGGGATTTTATTGATGTCTTTACATGGGATTACTCAAACATGCTATGCCTTGACCCTAAATTAGTCATGCATCACCTTATTATACATTTAGATGCCAAGCTGATCACTAAAAATTTCAGAAAAATGCATTCACACATTATTATTTTAGTGAAGGAGTTATAAAATTTATTAGGAGTTGGATTCATCAGACCACTAGATCTTTCCTAATGGATATTAAATATAGTCCTAGTGAGAAAAAATCCATAAGACATATGCATTTATACTGATTTGTGAGATATAAACAAATCATTCCTTAAAGATGATTTCCCTCTACCCAATATCAACATGATTGTCAACTCAATTACTAATTATGATATGTTGTCTCTCATGGATGGCTTCTTAGGATACAATCAAATCAAGATCACTTTAGAGGACCAACACAAAACTAGATTAACCACACCATGGGGAACATTTTGTTACAAAGACATGCATTTTGGCTTGAAGAATGTTGGGGCCACCTATAAACATGCCATGAATGTCATCTTCCATGACATGATGCATGATATTTTTGAGGATTATGTTGATGACATTATATAAAAGTCAAGAACATATACCAAACATCCTGATGTTCTATGAAGAATCTTTAAGAGACTTTGTGAGTAAAAGGTTTGTCTAAATATTAAGAACTACATATTTTGTGTCACTTACAAAAAATTATTAGGATTAATTATGTCATAGAGGGAAATTGAAGTGGATCCTATTAAGGTTAATTCCATTATGGAAATACCTCCACCTTCTAATCTAAAATAGCTCTACATCCTATAAGGCAAAATTTAATCTATTCACAAGTTTATATCATAACTAGTAGACAAGTGTCATCCTTTTATGCACCTATTGAATAAAGGGGTTAGTTTTCAATGGGATATATAATGTCAGCAAGAATTTGTAAATCTCAAATCATACTTGGCCAATCCACCAATTTTGAGACCATTAAAACCTCGATAGTTGTTGCATCTTTATATCTTATCCATAGAACATGCACTAGGGAAACTCTTAACCTAGCATGATGACGTCTATTATTTAAGAAAAATTATTAGGCAATGTATTTTCTTCCCAAAATTTGCAACACTACATGTTAAATAATAAAACTATTGTTATTGCTAAAGTGAACCCTCTTAAAAATTTATTATCAAAGGAAACTCTTATAGGCCACATGGCTAAATGGGTCATGATCTTGAGTGAATTTGACATTTATTACCATAACCAAAATATATATTAAGGGATAGGTTATTGCTAATAAGCTTGAAGAGGCTCCTATTATAGATTCTCAACCATTCACATTTGATTTTCAAGATGATTATATCATGATGATAAAAGAAGTGGCTCATGAACATGAATAATAAAATTTATACTTTGATGGATATTTCACTTCACATAGATCTAGGGTTGGATTTTTAATGGTTACATGAAAGGGGACCTCATTCTTAAGGCCTTTCATATCATCTTCAACTACACCAACAATATAGCCAAGTATTAAAATATTATTACAAGACTCCATCTCCCAATATAGTGGGATATACAATAGTTAAGGGTTTATGGATATTCTAAATTGATCATTAATAAAACCACAAACCAATATCAGACTCAAGATGAGAAGATTATACCCTAAAATCACATTATGGATAATCTCAAGTCCCATTTCAAATCCTTATAGCTTAAATAGGTGACATGGGCCAAAAATTGATCAACTAATGTCATAATAATAATTGGGTCCATGGTACAAGTTATAATGATTTCAATGAGTATCAGTTCCTCATTGAAATATTCTATGACTGACTCATATATTTATATATTTACAGAGGGTGTGTACAATTATTGGTTCCAATCTCCCACCTAAACTCCCTTGGTACTAAGACATTTATAATTATTTCTAAACTAAATTATTTTCTCTCGACCTTTCACATAATCACCCAAAAATATTCCTCCATTTCCTAACCCATTATACCCTCCTTAGGAACACATTTTATCTTAAGTGCTATGATGGAATTATTCTTCATTATTTATCTTCATGAAAATCAACATTAGTGCTTAAGGGGTCCATAATGGAATGTGTGGGGCCCTTATTAGTAGTGTAATCTTAGGCAAAAGACTCCTCATAAAATGTTACTATTGGCCTAAGATGGAGACAGATGCCTATAATTATGTTAGGAGGTGCGTTACCAACCAACAACATGGTAATTTGATACACACACCTTCCTTGCCAATACAATAAATCACTATACCATGGCTACTTTCTACATAGGGTCTCAATCTCATCGCAAAAATAAACCTAACCTCTTCTAATGGCCACAAACACATTCTTACTGACACTAAGTATTTTACTAAGTGGATTGAGTTCATTCCTCTTATTTACATCACTGAGTAGTAGATTGCTAAGTTTATCCATTATTGTATCATTTATCTATATGGTATCCCAACCTAAATTATATTTGATAATAATGGCTCATTTGTGAACAAAGATGTAAAATAGTTTTATACCATGTTAAAAATCAAATAAAAAAATCCACACCATATAACCCACAAGATAATGGTCAATCTAAGGTTTCTAAGAAAATCATTATCACAATCCTCAAGACTATTATCAATGATGTTGGCCATAATTGGCACTTGTAAATTTTTCCTATCTTTTGGGCCTACCACACTAGTCATCGAACCCCTACGGGAGCCCCTCATTATTCCTTAGTGTTTTGCATAGAAGATGTTATCATGGTCGATGTTAGGTTAACTTCATTATGGGTATATTTAGAGAACATTGCTAATGATGAGGGATATCAAATTTATAGGTTGAAAGAGTTAGAACTCCTTGATGGAAAGCATTTGGATTCCTTGGATAACTTGAGATCATATTAGAATAGATTATGTCATAGATGTAACAAACACATTCTCCCTTAGGAATTTGAAATTGGTGACTTGGTCTTAAAGGAGAGCTAAAATAACACTAATGATGAATGTAATAAAAAGGGTATGTTTCAACCCAATTAGTTAGGACCATATGTGGTTACAATAAACTATAGATTAGGGGCATGTAGATTGGCTATATAAGTAGGCAAAGATATCTTGAAACCCATGAGTATTATACATCTCAAAAGGTTTTATGACTGATATTCCTATTTGAACCATTATATATAAGAGCACTTACTTAGGGTTTGTTATTCCATTATATTTATAACCTATCCCATTTCAATATGTACCATTATACCCTATACCTTATATTATTTTATGTTGGATTGTTGTAACTCTAGGCCATTATAAACTTGTACCATTTCATTTTGGACCATTTTAACCCTAGACTATTGTACCCAATACCATTTATGATCTTAATTATGATTCATAGGTATTTTAGACACATTTAGAAGATGTTCTATGAAGCAGTTTAGCTTGATTAGTATCTATAAATTATTTTGTAGATGAGTGTACCAAGGTATATCAATACATGATTTTTTCCTACTAAAGGGTTCCTTAGAAATGATTTCACATGTCATACTATTTTATTATTATTTTACTATTGCTTGGTATTGATTATTGCCTTCATATGGATCATGAACTATTGCATTTGGTTTAGTTGTTATTTGAACTCTTACCTATGGAAGTGCAGCTCCTTAGCTAAGTGGTTCTCTCTAAATTTTTTTAATACTCTAGTGCCATTAATATACCTTTCCATCTAGTTTAGCTATCATTTTAAATATTACATGTTGATTTAACCTTTTTGGATATTACATATGTAATTCCTATGTTTGGTTAAATGACTAAGATGTCTAAATCAATTAAATAAATATGAAATAATTAATTACTTATTTTTTATGAAATTTGACTTTGTTTAACTTTCTATAAATTGGAAAAAAATAGGGTGAAATATAGACTTATCTAAAAATTAACTTTTGCATAAGATCTAGGATCTAAAATTTTATATTTGGGTAGTAGTTTGCATCATTAATAGGATTCTAATATTTGTTTGTTCAATGATAGTAGCACCATCCAAGTGTAGTGTCCTTAATGTGGCATTAATGTCCCTATTGTGTGACTATTCCTATTTTTAAGGAGAATCCATGCCTATATCTATACATTTTATTCCTGCATGATTGAAACCTATGGCTTTGTATTATACCTAAAAATTGATTTGATGTGCAAATCCTAACCTCCTTAAAAGTATGGCATAATAAATAATTTTATGTGTGTTAGTATGATAGAGTAGACATCTCAAACCCTGTTGTGTAGAAATTTACCTACATACAAATACTCTAAAGAGGGATCAAGTCTAATGCAATTTTCCTATCTAGTGTTTGATGTATGTGTAATTGGATGCTAGAATGAGAGTGGCCTTAGATGGGTTGAATGTATTTAAGCTTTTAAATTCTTGAAAATTGGACTTAAGATGTTTGTAGATGGTAGTATGAAAAAGTTAGGGTAGAATAGGGATCAAATAACTTAATTTTTCATCACTTTGTTTTTGGTTTGAATAGATTTTTTCATCTATTTTCCATCTGGTGAATAGAGATGGATTAGACTTGTATTTATAAGGCTATGTTGCTTATGAAAATAATAAAATGAGCTTAGGAAGATCTTAGGAAGGGAATACATTTGAAAAACTATCCATTGGGAAGATCTAGGGATAAAGATAGTAGTGCCTAATTGGGAAAACTAGTACCATGTTGCTATAGTGTCCAAATTGTGGTGATAATGTCCTTTTGGTAATCTGTTAATAAAATTAGATTGGGATATAGGATGACAATTGTAGGGCTATATCTTGATTGGATGTAGGTGATTGTGGTCTATTGAATGACTAGAAATGTAAGTATAATGCTCAAGGATAGGTTTATGTCTAGCCTAGGGATAATTTAACACAAGCAAAACTCTTACCATATAATTACCACTTTTAGGTGATTACATTTGCCCCAATTTATGCTAGTAATGTAGTAAATAAAAATGACTAGTATAAAATAAATATAAGTTTACTTAGACTTACCTTAGAAGTGAAGCCTATGTATCTAAGTTTGAGTATGCGAATCTAGGTTTTTGTATGTGAAACATGATCCAAAGCAATTTCCTGAAATGAAACATGGAAAAATTAGTCCTAAATTAAGAGATAATCAAAAGCAAAAGACTATTGAAATGAAATAGCTGAGTAAAGAGAGATGAAAGGAACAAATACAATGAATGAACCTAGGGACAACCTATGTGTGTGAATATACATAGTGATAATATCATTAAATAACTTGAACTAAGATGATGGTTTTCTCAATACTCATATGGGTGGCTCAAGAACTCAATCTTGGTTTTGACTCCATCATTGCCCACCATTGATTAGTGGATCCTGATCTCTATAAATAGATTGGATAAGACTGTAAAAGTGTCAAACCCTATCATATAAGTGGTTCAATAACTAAAATAGGCCATGAATCCATAATTTCCCCTATGTGAAGTAGATACATCTATAAATTTATTATGAAAAGTGATGAAATTATCTAATTGAGTAATCTAATTATGTATTCAATTCTATAATCACTTGGGTATATTAGATAGCTCTAGGCCACTCAAGAATGCCAAACACTATAGATGGAGTATGTCATAAATATGGAGATAACCTAGAATGTGATAGAAAGTGTATATAGTGTAGAGAATGACATGTAGTTTTTCATTCCATCTTATCAACCTATTTAAAGCTGAGTATATTAAAGTTATGTCCCACACACATCCCCCAATCTAGTATTTGAGTATATTGAATATGAATCAATTCTATAATAGTTGAACATGTGTAATTGATCTAAATGTATGATTGATCATCTTGTGCATGATACCCCTAAATCTGAGCAACTAGTATGAAGTTGAACTAAAATGAATGAATTGGAGCTAAATATAAACATAACTACCAAACCTATGACTATATCTATGCAAATCTATATTATACCTAGTATACTAGTCTGAATGATCTAGACTATCCTAAAGCTAAGGCTACTTGACAGTAGTTCCCTATAGTGGACAATAGTATCATGTGGTGCTAGTGTCCCAATATGGGTGTTAATGATTTCTTGGTTTGATTTATGTGTGATTTAAATTGATTGCTAAGTATTTATTCTATTCTATATCTACCGTGAGTCTAATATCTATAAATGATCATGTGTGCTAAAATGTATTTATGAGAAATAATGTAGGATCTTGATATCTATGATTAACCCTTGTGAATTCCCCGTTTTTTGAGGGTAGTTGTGAAATCTATAGAATGATTTCCCTCTAAAGAAGTAGCTCTACAAAATGTGTTAGCTAGAGCATGTACATGACATTCAAATATAATGTAAAACTTAACATCAGAATGTAAATGTATCTGAGTATAAGTAGGAAAAGGTAAGATGTAGCTTTTAATGTAACATTGCATAAAGGTGTCAATATAGATGTAATCAATGTATAAAAATGGTAAATTTGAGTAACTACCTAGGGGTATGGGGCATGATGTCCATTGAGGCTCCTAAGTATGAAGGGTAGATGAATGAGGTCCCTCATGGCATCAAAAACTGGTGTGTGTGTGTGTAAAAATAAAATACAAGTGTCATGTTGTAGAAGCATAAAAGAAAGTGAAAATAAAAGCACATGAGGCATGAAAAAGGTAGGCCAAGGGGCCATAATACAAATGACATGGACACATGTCACTAAAGCTGAGAATGAATACATACAAGGATGTGTTCAAATGTCCACATACATATATAACAAGTAATTTGGCATGGAGCCACATAGAAGGACATGTTTAAATGTTCACATATAAAAAAAATGAAAGAACACACATAAGGGACATGAGCACATGTCCAAGGTATATAAAAAGAAAAGTGGTGTAGAAGCTTAAGACAATGGCATATTAAAATGCCCTTGAAATAGATGAAGCATAGGAAACACAAACAATCCTAATCTAGGAAGTTGAAATGAAAGCATGCATAACTATTTAATAAAAATATAAATGTCAGGATTTATATATACTGAGTCTAACTAGTTGTAATAAAAAAAAATATAAGCAATGAATAATAATGATGAATATCAAGATAAGTCAATGTCTAAACTAGAATGTATATTATGTAAGATAAAACCTAGATGTAGCAATTGTGTATGAGATGCCCCTAAGTGGGAAGATGTATCAATGTATAAACCTAGATTTTTGTAAATGTTCCCAATGGGTCAATGATAACTGGTCTAGATGAGTGTAGTGGACCAGATTCCTATTTAGAATCTAAAATCACTCGACAAGAAGAGGTGAAGCATATGTGTATGCTAAAATGGATTATACTGGGATAACTAGCAATATGAAATATCTGGAAAGTATTAGAAATGTAAACAAAGAATTGCATATAGTCTATAATTTTTTTGTGCTTCTAAAATATTTGAATATTTATATATTTTGACATGTTATATTATTTTTGTGTTTTTTTTATTTTAAGCTATTGTAAAAGTAAATATAAATAAACTATGTACAAGGAGTGAATGAGAGAGAATGAATTATGTAAAAGGGTAGGAACCATGCTAACTAATGAGTTTCATGGGAGACTCACCATCACTTTAACCTGTGTCAAAAATAGGAATGATAATCTCTTGCGTAGTGTGATTGTTACGCTATAGTTGAATGTTATTATAGTAGGAATTTAAGTATTGTTTATCATTAGAATCATAATATTGTTCAACATCAGAATCATGATAACTTGGAATTCTAGAGGGATTTGCTTCATATTGTGGAGTTGACCTTTATTAATTTTTATTTAGAAGATTGATTTTGAATTTTCCCTTTGATATTATGTTTGTTGTAGACATTATGTTGTGGAGCCTCTTTTTATAAAAATCCTTGTTGGATGAGAATGATTTTGACTTTGCAACTAAATTTCTTGATATTTTTTTAATATTTCCTATGTATCTAGATGTTTTACCTTGATAAACTATATCTTTTACAAATGTGCTTTAGTATGTTCAATAAACACCAAACCTTGTTAACCAATATTAGCAACTGCTAGAATAGAAGTGATGCCTTGGGCTTGTTTTCCCAAACCTTGACCATGGTAGTCATACTTTTGACCAAACCCATACCATATTGAATGTTAAGCCTCCTTTTGGAGAGGTAGCTTTGATTGATTTATCTATGCTTATTGTACTATTTCTTGGTCTGATTGTGGTTTTTTAACCTTGTGTTGTTCTAAGTTATGCCTTGGTAACCATTTTTTTATTATTCATGAATTTGACCTTTTTTGAGTTGGTAGATGTGCCATTGTATCTATCGATTATGTGTCACTATGTGAGTCCTATGTATCCAATATCTATTGTATTTTACTTTTTAATGCTAAACATGAATCTATTTAGTGCCCATGCATTATATGATATGCATAAAAATATATGGATTTCCTCATTGGGTATAGAGGAGGTAGGTTGATCAACTTAACTATAATAATTTACCTTACTGTGTCACTTTAAATATTATTTGACCTTTTAATGATTTTTGAATCACTAGTTGTAGATTTACTTTGTAATGATTTTGTGTTTTGATACGTAACACTGTTTGACACAAGTTGACTAGTTGAAGATGTATAAATATGATTTACACTATTGTGTCTTAGAGGACTTTGTGTTATAATTTTTTTTACAATGTTGTAATATTTTCATGTAATAGTTGATTTTGATTTTGTAAATTGGTAATTATCTTGCTCATTTTTATAATTTGATCCCTTAAAAATTCATGAGTAAAAACCCTAGTTGTTTATGATTGAACATGTAGGCACACACCTTGTATGGAAGAAGTGTGAATAGTTTGAGTAGGGGGATTAGTGTCAGTGTTATAGGTTTCTTCATGTCATGGAAGAATGATATAATGGACCTAGTTAGAGGGAAATTAGTTATCACCTTCATGGAGATGAGGAGGAGAATGAGATTCTTTCTTGTGCATAAGATATGACATTAAAACTTAGAACATAGTTGTTAGTTTATGTAAAAAATCCTCTATGAGTGTATGGAATTTCTTTTTAATAAAATTTTTTATAGGAGAAAGATAACATGCTTTGAAATATTAGAGATATTGTATTTGATAATAATCATCATTTATACATAGAATGACGTCTTTTCAACTTTCATTCTGAATTAAAGGGAATAATCATGCAAATAATAATATGAAACTTTACAACAAAAACTAATTTATTTATTTTTCCATTATGATCATGATTAAAAGATATATGAATCTAAAACATGAGTATGAATATAAAAAGTATACAACCCTAAGTGTGTCTAGGGTTAGTTTTTTCAATTTAGGGTTTCATTGTAATAATTTAAATTAGATGTAAAAATTTAAAACCCTAGTATGAAATTAATTTAATTTAGCTAGGTTATCTTAAAAAAATCATAGAAGTTAGAAGTATTCAACCCTAAATTTATTGTAAAAATTTGGATGAATGCATACTAAGGTTTGATGCAATGTTCAAAATAAGTCAAGTTTACCAAATAATTTAATATTTTTAGGTCTTACACATGTAATTACTATGTTTGGTTAAAGGGATAACATGTCTAAGTTATAGATGCCTAAATCTAGCCACTGATAACCTCCAACTAGGCTTTTGACCAATTTACACCAAAATGTACAATTTGGCCTGAAAACACTAAAATGCATTAAAAGATTTTAAATTTATATATTCAAGTGTCTATTTTTGCTAAGATATCATTAAATGTGGTAATACAATTTATGGGCTAGATAACTTTGATCAGATCATTTTGGGTCAAAATGCCAATTTAGCACCTATGTGCTCTAGATTGCTCTTTTCTATCAAATATCTTACACAAGACATGTGCCTTTGTTATTTGGTGTTGACAACATCCTAAATGGGATAATTCATCTAAAACATCTGACATTGCATCTTAATTCTAATCTAGTCAAATTTTAGGCCAATAAAAAGACATTCTGACCAATTTGAGTAATTTGTAAAGAGCCAAGGTTTGCATCAAAGTGCTTAATAATGCTTACAAGATAATTAAATCAAATTAAGAGCTTAATTAAAAATTCCATGGAAAATTTTGAATACCTTTTTTTATAAATGAATATTGAATATCTACATCATCAAAGTGACATCATTTCTTGGGAAGACATCCCTAGGCCATAAATGCCATAAATATCATGATTCATGCCTCCCATGCCTCATTAAAACCATCCATGCCTAGTTAATGACTCTCTATCCTAAATATTGATGAACCTATTTATGAATTTTAATTGCATAATTAAATTAATCTTTAGCCACACATCTCCATATTAGATGGATGGTTCAAGTTGATTCTAACCATTTGCAAAAATCTATAAATGGGAGGCCTTGCCTATTGAATTCCAAGCTCTCATATGCTAAAGTTATAATGCTAAATTGATTCTAAAGATTAATGAAAATTAATGTTATAATGCCAAAATATTGAGCCAAATCCAGATCAATCCAAAGCCACACATGGTACCAAAGGGAGATGGAGGTAACCAAGCTTCCATTGATGTATACTTCATGAGCAAAAATTGAGCAAGCCATTACAATAAGCATTTTGGAGCATCCAAGGAAGGTGAAGGAAGCTTTTAATTTCATGTTTTTGTTGTGTTTTCCATCTTTGTTTTATTAACTAAGCTCTTATTTTGAGATAGGATTAGGGTGTTAGTTTAGTCTATTTTTGAATGGATTTGGTTTACTCACTAACGCGATACTAATCTCCCCCTATTGCAATCTTATGTTCACAAATGACACACCTGGTGGGACTACACCCCACAAATTTGGTCACAAATATCTTTCAACCAAATCATTAATCTTTTCCATGTAGGATCTTGGAGTGAGAGGGCCAAAAGAGTGAAAATTTAAGTTAATTTTTCATTTTTTGGTATCATTTTTATTTTTGGAAACCTCAATTTTACTCATTATTATGCTATTGTTATTACATAGTAGCAATTTTGTGTAAATGAAATAAATGTTTTCTAAACAAAAATTTTGTAGACTTTAGAAGTGATATTATTGTCATTTTTGGTAGTGATATCATTATTTTGGGTAGCGATATAACTCTTTTGGGTAGTGATTTCATATAAAAGTGATTTTGTCATCTGAATTATGATTTTGTCTTGTGTGTTTTCGATCTGGCAAATAATGATATTGTCCTAATCAGTGATATCATCATCTTGGGTAGTGATATCCTCATTTTGGCTAGTGATTTCATTTAAAACAATTATTTCATTACAAAACATTTATATCATCACTCTAAGTAGCAATTTTGTTGATTGGGCCAGTGATATCATTCTAAAATGGCGATTTTGTCATGTAAACAATGATATTGTATTTTTTGTCTGGTCTAACCCATAACAATGATATTTTTTTTAGTAATTATCATTTTATAATAAAATATTAGGATTGAATATATAACTATGATTTAAAAATATAGAGCTTATTTTGAAAAGTTACTTCTCTCTTTTGAAAATTAACTTCAAAGCTAAAGGACATTCTAACATTTTCATTACAAGATCAAGCTTGAGATTTGTTAAAACATGATTTTAGACCTTTTTGAATGTTTAAGATGGATTAATAACCTTGTTTTTGGTGCTTAATAAAGTATTTACATGCTTAGGTAAATCATTTAACAAATTTTTCTTTCAAAGATACAACTTAAGACCAAGGGGTCAAAAGAACAACACTTAATCTTTCATTTAGGGATTAAAATTGAACACACTTATCATATTTTGTATTCAATATTTGTTTAATTATAATTTGATTATAAAAAAAGGAAATTGTATGTATGCTCTTATATCCATCCCCTTTAGAGAAATTTTATAATAAAAAGCACTATCCTTATTTGCAAACATGCCTATTCTAAGGCATAGAAAGAATGTCATCTAAAGCACTCCCCAAAATTTCACTATAGTTTGGGTGATCTTGAAAATGACCATAAATTTTTTCTCTTATGTCTTTTATGTCATTTCATCTTGGCTTGTGAAGGGGACTTCATCACCTCCCACAAGTTTTATACAGAAGCTTTGACCTGGGGTTTCATCTCTCAGCATCGACTTCATCCACTCCTACTAGGATTGGAGGTTTGAGAAGTTAAATGACCTTTTAATGTTGGAGTTACACATGGGATGTATCTATACTTTGGACATCACACTAGACTAAGCAAGTGATGGATATAGTGGTTGAAAAAAGGGCAAGACCTTTTTGAAACAAGCAAAGTTTCATAGACACCTAGTTACATGTTTTTATTTTGCATCATGATGTGAATATTATTATGTATTTAATCCCCCTATAAACATTGGAAACTCTTTAGATTTTAGACAAATCCCCACTTGTCATGGAAGTGTTGTTGGTGTAAGGTGTACCTTAAGGTCCATGCCATAATACTATCATTTAAGAGAAGGTGGGGTGTAAAATCCATACTATATAATGCACATTTACTTTTTGGATGAACACTAAAAGCCTCTAAAATGAGGTATATTGATAGGTTCTAATAATACCAAGCAATATTTTTTGTTTAGGATCTAAGAGATATTAATTAGTTGGCTTCTCCTAGATTAAAGTCTTGTTTAGAGTCAAAAACTTGGTGTGAACAAATGATATAAACCAAAACACATAGTCCTCATCTAATTTTGAACAGAGAGGCTTTGTGTGCCCATGTGAACCATCAATTTACCTTGTTCAAAGTTTATAAAAACTTGGAGTCATATCATCCACTTTGGCATAATTATGTTGGCCAATTGAGTCCAAACTTTTACTAGACATTGTTTAAGTCCTTCATTTATAATCTAAACTCAAAATTGAACCTTCATAATTTCATAGGGTTGATGTGTTAAGTGGGTTCACCATTTTCACTAAACTTGAGGGAACTTAGGTTCAATTCATAATTTGGGTTAAATGCCATTAAAGACTCATAATCATTATCACCACTTGATAGACTTATGTCATTTTGTAATAAACACTTGCACTTTGAGTCTATACACCAAACATTTTTGTGTGACCATCTTATTTTCATTAACATCATTTGAATACATACTTTTTTACTTAGAGATATTGTCAAAAATTTGAAGATATGTATGTTAATTGAGTTAAGAAAGGTAGTGTTACACTACCAAATTTGTGAGAAACCATCTTTGCCTTAGAGAGTTTTTGAAACAAATATTTTTCATGTATTTTAGGTAGTCTAACATTATTGCACTACCCAAAACATTTCAAGCATTATTTCATAGACCCTATTGCATAGAGTTCAAATTTGTGCGCATTTTTCAATCCAATCCAAGTATACCTTTTGTGAATCTTTTTCTAGCATAGTTACTTTGTTCACATTTGTCTAGCCTATTTATCAAAAGAACCAAGCTTTATACCATTATTTATGAGAAAACAACCTCTCTCTAAAAATTACCTTTTGTTTCATACGTTATACTTATTTTATTGAGGTCATGTCTAAGAGTCAAATGCCTAGTTTTTTTTATAAGCATTTCAAATCCATTAGATTACAAATCTCATCTATTTTAAAGTATAGCTTTTGATGTCATTTTGGCCAAGAGTCCTATCACATGCCTTGTTTGAGCCTAGCTTTTGATGCCATATTTGGTCAAAAGACCTAAAAACTAGTTATTTCCTAGGTTATATTGATTTGAAACACTTCAAACTTAGAGTTTGGAAATTTGATTTGAAGTCCATTTACTTGATCCTTTTGTATAAGATGTGTAATGTTAAATACTTAACATTAGCTTTTTTTTATCACAAATCATTGCATAAACCTTTACATCCTTTTGATGAATCTAGACCAAGTTTGAACATCATTTTTTAGACATTATATTTTTAGAATTTGTAGAACGCTCTTCCCTTTCTATCATAAAAAATTAACTATGGATCCCAACATGTATTCTTACACTCGTAGTGGATGCATGTACAATATGGGGATTAGTAATATGGATGTGCACAAAAAAATGGCGTAAGACCCCTACACAGATAATATTTTATATGTGATGTATCTTTATCCCTCTTATAATACTCAAATAGGGGCAAAAAACTAAGATCCATTGGCTAAATATTTGGTTAATATGCCACCATATTTAAAACATGACCAAGAACAAATTGCACAATACCTAGTTATAATACCCATAGCTGATGAACTAATTCCTCAACAATCATACTCTAATAATATGTATTCCATGTATGATCCATTTTTTTTAGCATCATTTAGTGGAAAATAAAGATAATATTTTGGTTAGAACCATAAAAGTAGGGGATAAGTTTCTAGTGGACTTCCCTCATGAAAGTTTACCAATCCTAGTAAGAATGCCTTAAAACATATTATATAGTAAATAGACATCTTCTATCAATCCTTTAACTCTAGTCCAAATGATGTATCATGACCCTAATATGACTAACAAGGTAAAAAAACTCATAGAAGACCACTTTAACCAAATATAGACAACATATCAAACCTACTTGAATCTAGCATGAAATTTCAATCAGATGACCATGTTGAGTAAACCTCTTATTTACTGAGTTACTTCAATAGGATTTTTAATAGAGTTAACTAATAAATAAAACTAGAGTTTAAACCCATTTATGAAAATAAACTCAATATAAAACTTGTTACATATGATGATTATTGAATAAGTGTCTTCTACTTCTACGTAAAATAATGAGCAAAACACAGTGGATAATATGTAAGCAACATATAATCTAAATCAAAGTGGTAATAATAAACAAAAAATTAGTCAACAACATATGCCTTTAGTTGATATCATGAGTGGATTGAAAAACCTAGGAATGGGATCTTATGCACCCTAACCTCAACCAGCTACTTCATCAAGCACACAATCAATATAATTAGGTAGTCAACCAACCACCAATGCCATGCCTCAATAATAGAATGTAACAAATCTTATTCCTCATCAAGAGGTGATGAGTAACATTTTAAAAAAACATTCATAAATGAATATACTAATGAAATAATGGCCAAACATATTGTCACCTAAATAATAGGCAATTGAAGTTCTACCTCATCAAGTAGTAGCAAACATACCTTCTTCTTCACATACCAACATGCCAATTCAAAACTAAATGATGTTTAATCAATAGGATTTTCATGTTGTTCAGTGATAGGTTTCAAATATCCAACATGTATCCACTTTCCAACTGGGATAAAAGTAACAAGGGGGTTCTAACATTTCTCAAGTACCTACTAGGTAATAATTGCCTTTTATTTAAAATGTGTCACTCATTTAGAAATAGGCTCTTGTTTCACAAGTTCTTACTCAACAACAAGGTTCGATTAGTTGGTAGCATGTCCCTTTTCAACCAAAATAGGCATATTGTGGTCATATCCCTCCATCCCAACCACAAAATCCTCAACAGACCTTCATAATAAACCCTAATTAGAATATTTCACTGCAACATGGATAATTCTAATAAATAAACCCTAATCCACATATGCATATTTTGGGTCCATTTCTTAGCCAAAACAACATACCCCAATAAATATCTCCATTATACCCAAATCAAGGTGTCCCACTTATGATCATTCAACCATCTACCCAGGCTAATGTTCTCCCTTAAACCAATGTTCCCTCCAGTTTCCTAGCCCAAAAATTACAATATATGAAAGATGCAATCACCACCATCTAAGTGGGGAAATAAAATAAAAAGTTTAAGTTAGATGATGTGTGTTCTTATCCATTTAAATAGAGTAATTTTAGATACCATTTCCTTCAAGATATGAACCAACAAAATTTAATAAATACAAGGGGAAAGGTGACCCTAAAACTCATTTAACTGAATTCTTTATTACATGGCAACCAGTGGTATATAATGATATTTAACTTTTATTATTATTTCTAAGGATCTTAGCTAGATAATCCTTGGAATGATTCTTGGATTTGCCTAAAAATTTAGTCACATATTTTGATGACTTTTTTGAAAATTTTATGTGACACTTTTCCTATAATCTCAAATATGAGATTTCATTAGTCGACTTGATGCAAGCAAAGTGAAAAATTGGTGAGATTTTTATGAGTTATCTATAGTGATAGAGATCCCTTATAAGTTGATTCACCCATAATTTACAAAATAAATAATTATCTGTTGTATTCACTAAAATTTTTCATAGTGAGACAACCTATCATCTGGAAATATAATGTGCACATACCTTTAAAGAAATCATTAACAAAGGTTTTTTGATCGAGTGAGCACTCACTAATAAATAAATAATCAAGATTAATTCAAATAATCATAACCTAGCTACCAATTATGGAAGAAACCAAAATCAACATCCAATCCAGGTGCAATCATCATAATCAGCACAAGCTAATAACCAAGATAGACCAAAGCAGTTCAACCACAATAGGAATGTTGTGGGAAATGGAGTAACTAAGTCACATCATGTCCAAATGGTGTAAACATAATCTACACCACCTTTTCAGCTTACTCCTACCTAAAAAAATATTCAACCAACATTGTAAGCATAATAACTAAGACCCACACAATAAATGCCACAACCTTTACCATTGCAAACCCCTCTTCCATAGAGAACTGTGCTTATGCATCATGTTTTTAGTGACCTTGGAGAGCCTATTGAGTTTGTATTTTTATAACTTGATACTACTAATTTGATTAGTTTGCCTATACCAAAGCATTATTCTCAAGGCATCCCTTATCCTAATTATTACCATGAAAATGAATTATAGGAATATCATCAAGTCAATGGGCATAATTTATGAAGATGTGTCCAAATCAAGGATTTGATTGAAAATATGTTGGAGAATGGGGATATCACATTGGATTGTAGCATTTCCACCTCCAATTATAATCTTGGCATCTATCCAAACCCTTTTCTGTATCATAACCAACAATAATAACAACAAAAACAATAACAATGGCCAGTGTAACAACAAAATCAATAGTATCAAAATCAAAGTCCAAACTAGTAGAACTAGTAGATCCAATAGAACTAGTAGATCTAGCTAAACTCATAAAATCAATAGTAGAACCAACAACATCAGAACAATAGATGAAACCAAGGTCAAAATGGTAACAACCAACAAACCTACTATGTAGTTACACATGAATACAATATGGTTGTAGGTCATATTATAGGGGGTGGTATTAACACCATCTCCATTAATCCTTGACCAAACACTAATCAATCTAGAGCATTGCTAAACAATGCCACTCAACCAAAATACATGGATAATCCTTCTTTAACCTGGGACCACACACAGGTGAACCAATAAACCAAGATTTCCACTTTTGGAGCTTATATCGATAACTCATCCTTACCTTGTGACCACATATAAGTGCATTGGCATCTGAGACTTGTCCTATCTATTCCACACCATTACCACTATTTTTTAGCAATCATGGTCCTATATTTAATATTGATTATGTAATCACAACTTAGAGGTCAAGGATTAACATCCTAGGCCCATATCTATCTTCTACTTTTCCCATTATCCAACTAGCTATTTACCATTGATTTGATATTATGGAATAATTGTAGAATATAATAAACTAGATCTCTATTTTAGATTTCTTGTGAATGTCAACAATCCACAAAAACATTTTGAATGAGTGCATAACATAATCCATTATTTAGAGTAACACATCCCCTAATAAATTTCAAGATTTAGTCAAACACCTAGATCAAACCCAACAAATCACATTCAACCAAAGCAATATGTCTTCCCTTGGCCCAATCCATAATAATCCATTGTATATAGAAGTTTATATAAAGTTACATAAAATTAAATGTGTCCCTATAGATAATGGATCAAGCCTCAAGATAGTGTCTCTAAAGCTCATCAAGATTCTTGGGTAAATAATGGTAGATCTCCAACTAGAAATGATAACTATCAAAGCCTACAATAACAAAGAGAGAAAATCACAATGCACCATTAGCTTACCAGTTATCATTGAGCCTTTGACCCATGATACACTTTTCCATGTGATTGATCTTAAGTTGTCACATAATATGCTTCAAAGAAGGCCTTGGTTACATGATATTCATACAGTCATGTCAACACTCAACCAATGTATCAAATTCCCCCACTAATTAATGAAAGTGAATATTTTGAGAGATTTGCACCCATATGAACACTGCAAACATCTTGAGGCTGAGTTTCAAATCTATAATTACCAATATGGCATGAATCCAAGTTATAACTAGGATAAAGGAAAGTCCATACTTATTAATTCTCTAGAGGACATGCCACCTCCTAAAGCTTCCAATCATTACAACATTTTAGACAATGGCCTAGGGGAATATGTGACCCATGATACCTTTCACATTGATAATCTTCCTCAGGATCCAAAGACCTTTGGAAGACCTAAAGTAACCCCACACATGCATTGATAATGAAAAAGTAAAGATAAATTTCATAGTCCCAGACCAATCACATTCATACCGACATCTAGCCTAGAATAAGACCCTTTCAAAGGAGATGAATCATGGTTATACAATGACAATTGGCTAATTTTTAAAAGAGCACAAAGTATCCTATTCCAAATAAGATCATGGAACATCAAGATTATGAAGGAAGAGGCCTCAGACTAACTCAATAAGAAACCATTGAGCCAATTTTCATAGCCAATTTTCATGACCAAGTACAAAAGACCCTATGAACTTGGATTTAAACTACCTAGGGGTGACCCCACATATCTTATTCAATATCTATCACTAGTTGATAGTGATGATGATGCTGATAGTGAATTAGAGTCTGATCATAGCCTTATCTTTGATGACCTAGTCAAGACTAACATATTTGATAACCATGCCATTTATACCCTTACCCCAATCATTTTTACTAATCCATTACCATTATACTATCCCCAAATGATAAATTGGGACCAACAATAATCTATTTTATTGATTGATGAGGCATTTTATGATTTTATAGGCATTAGAGACAATGTTTCATTGGGGGATCATAAACCAGGATTTTCAATCACATTGTATCCTAAAACCTATTTTAGAGAGTGGGGGAACACCCTTAGACAAAATAAATAAATAAAACATGGAGGTATTAATGTGAAAACATCTTTGGGGCACTTTCAAACTAGGGAAAAAGTAAAGATAAAGGCCAGTCTAGTGGTAAAAACCTATTTTAGGCACCATTAGATGGGGGTGTTCATTCTTCTTTGAATTTAGACTAGGAAACCACCAATAATGAACTTGCCTATGGATCTGAGTTTAGTTTTGAGAAAAAACAAGTGTTTGATCAAATTCATCAAGAATTTTTGACTATTTTTATCACATGGATATATCTCCCATTAGGGGACTTAGATTCATCATGACTAGAAGTTGATGAGCAAGTTCTAATAGAAGACCCTGATATCAACCAATAGTTCAAATATTTGCCTATTATCCTAGAAGATGGCTTGACTCTTCTAGTCTAAGATATAATAGAGCTAAACATCAGGATTCCATCAAACTTAAAATGGATAAAATTAGGTTCATCCCTCACTAAGGAGGAATGTGAAGTCTTTACAGCTCTATTGAGGGAATTTGTAGATATCTTTGCATGGGTTTATTCTAACATGTCATGTTTGGACCCGGCCTTGGTTTTACATCACCTTATGGTAAATCCTAATGCCAAACCAATTAAGCAAAATTTACACAAGATGCATCATTGCATTACTATATTATTAAATAAATAGTTGGAAAAAATCTTAGAAGTAGGATGTATTTGATTCATTTATTACTCAAAATGGATATCTAATGTTATACCTATTATCAAAAATCTTTAAAGAATCAAAATTGTTACTAACTTTCTATACATAAACAAAGCTTTCTCTAAGTATGAATTTTCATTAGCTAATATTGACATGATCTTTGACTCCATTGTGGGTTATGAGATGCTTTCACTCATGGATGGATTTTTAGGATACAAACAAATCAGAATAACACCAAAAGACTAATAGAAGACATCATTCACCACTCCATGGGGAACCTTATATTGTTATGTTATGTCATTTGGTCTTAAGAATACTAGAGCTATGTGTTGATGGCATAAAATTGTGCTTGATCTTAATCAATCAACAATGGTAAGTTTCAAGCTGTGGGACAATGTGGCTTGAAACAACCTCTAGATTTTAGAGAATCTGGTCTCTTATTTTGTATAGGGTGTTGGGGAAAAGGGATAGGAGACTAAACAAAAATGCAAAATGTAGGAATTGAAACCTAACTATGGTGATGCACCTAAGTGTAATCCTAATCCTAACATGAGCACAGTGAGACTATTATATGATACTATTACATTTAAGAGCAGACAAGTGCATGATCAATATAAAAGATTGGAATAACAGAAATAGAGGCTCATAACAAGGGAGTCTTTTGCTGAGATACAGGAATTGTCAACAAAGACATAGTGTTCAATCTTATTAATAGAATCTTGTAAGCACATTAGAGGTGTAGAAGTCATGCACAATCATGTAGAACTTCAGACTCCAGAAAATGAGACAGAAGCAAATAACATTTCCAATCACAACACTAGAAAATCCACATCATAGACTACTTTGCAAATGACATAGATAACATCAACAAGGGCATAGTGTTCAATTTTCTTATTGAATCTTCTAGTCATACAAAATATGTAGAAACACACACAGTAATATAAACCTTTCAACTCAAGAAAATGTAACAAAAGCAAATGATATTATTGGTCAAAAACTCTAAAAGTCTAAAACTATGAGAATTCCCCCCTCCTTTTTTTTAGATTTTACAATCCTGCTTATATAGCCTTGGATGTCTCCTTTGATCACTTTATTTCCCATGAAATCTTCTCCATCCTTTGCTCATAGGGGAAAAATAGATGACGCCTTCAATGCTGTGGGTGGCTCCAAAAATTTACCTGATGAACTGTTTCATCTACTCGAATTAACTCCAACTGAATTTCCCTCTATTTTGCTTTTGGCAACTGATACATGAAACACTCTGCTATGTTTGAAATGGGAGATGACACTTAGTAAATTTTCTAAAAATCCCCTTGATCAACTAGAAGGCACCAAAAAATGACACTTGGTGCTTTCTGCCGAATTTATTGAAGACACGTAGATCTCCCCACTTTCCTTGGGCTGTGTTGTAGTATCATTTGGGACATATATTAGACTTTTATGGATGGTGACCCCTGACAACTTTTGTAGACCTTGAAGTAACACTTGGGGCCCACCATAACCTCTATTCAACAATGAAACTCAAAGATGGTTTTTTAGGAATTGGCACATGGCAACCTCTGCTGCCTCTAGGAAGATGTGTGGCACGATCCACTTATCCTACTAGGGGTTATGTGGCGCCTTCCACTTTTCTAGGGATGGAGTAAACAAGGAACTCATAGAGTGACACTTGGTAGCATCCATTACTTTATGGCACTTGAGCAAAATGAAATGATGCCTTTATGCGTTGAATGAAAGCATTAGACCTAAGTGTTGAACTAAAGTTCCTCAAATGTTGACACATGGTGACCTTTGAGCTTCTTCAAAAGGTAGTTTAAGGCCTCCACTATTTCCACCTAGCATTTTCCACTACACTACTACTTAGCTCATTAAAATTCTTTATCGAAAAGGTAGAATGAAACATGGGTGCCTCTATGAGATGCAAATGCTGGCACGTGGAAGCTTCCACTTAATTGCTATTGGATATGTGGCCCGATCTACTGCCTTCTTGAAAGTTACAAAAAGGACCTCAGAGGGTGTCACCTGTTTGACTCCATATTTTGAGAAGTGACACTTGGCACTTTCCATTGCACTTTGATACTTAGGCAAAATTGAACTAGCACTCTATGTTGAACCAAAACTCTGTTGCTACGTCTAAGAACCAAAATTGTAGTGCTTTGACTGAATTTTTGAAAGCAACACAGAGTAAAAATTTACTCTATAGTTACTGGCGACCCTCAGGACTTTTGAGCCTGCTCAAAAAGAAACTCCACCTCCCGCTCAATAAAAATTGTGAAAATTATAGCTTCAAAAGAGCTGTCAACAAATGTTTAAAACACTTATTAAAATCAAAGCATGGAAACAATGGGGAAACAATGCGAATAAGGGAAACTATTTAACTATAATATATGAGGGACCCAAGTCAATTGAAAAGTTTCAAATAGATCCCATTTATAGGAATCTCTTTAGGTTCTCCCTCCATTGATTCTAACTCAAAAGAATTCACCTACTTACATGTGCGAATCCTATACGGACTAGTCCATAATGCTTCAAATTTGGTATGCTGACCCAGTTTGGCAGCCCTTGTGTCCCATTTCAGAATAATCGATCCTACTTCAAAAATAGGATTTGAAGCCCTTTTATCAAAGTAGGCCTTAACCATTCCTTGATGCTTGATCATGAAATCATGGGCTATATCTCTCTTTTCCTGAACTTCTAAAAGTTTTGCGAGTCTGACCTGCATGGGACCATTTTCTTTGATTTCAATCTATTTGATTAGCTGGAGAGCAGGGATTTCCAAACTTAGGGGAATCACAACAGAATTTTCATACACCAATTCATATGGAGACATTTTGATCACCTGTTTGGGCATGATCTTATCAGCCCATAGTGCTAGATTAAGCACTTTGTGCCACTCTTTGTGATGATTCACCCCCACTCTTTTGATGAGTCTTATTAGGTTCTTATTGGTTGACTCTTCCAAACCATTACCTTGAGGGTAATAATTAGATGAGGTTTTCAAATATATTTCATGTCTCAAGGCAAAGTCAGATACCTTAAACCCCAATAATGCTTTAGCATTATCTAAAATGATGGTGCAAGGAGCCCTAAAGTGAGTAGTGATACCTCTTAGAAAATCTAGGATCACATTCTCTATTGCTTCCTTAAGTGGGACTACCTTAGTCCATCTAGTGAAATAGTCTGTAGCAGTTAATATCCATTTGTGACCCATGCTGGACACTAGATTTATCATCCCAATGAAGTCAAGACCCCACTGGGCAAAAGGTTCATTCACAACTATTGGACTAAGGGGCATGGCTGCATTCCTCTGCATCCCCATATAATATTGGCAGGATTGACATTTTCTAACCAGCTGATAACAATCTGCAAATAAAGTAGGCCAAAAATAACCTACCTCACTTATCTTTATGGCTGTGGTCTTTGCAAAAAAATGTCCCCCTGATATTCCATGATGCATTTCAAGTAGTATCCTTTGGGATTTAGCCTATTCTACACATCATAATAATTTCCCATCAAAATTTCTTCTAAAAAGGACTTGTTCAATTAAAACAAAATGAACTCCTTGTATCCTATAAAATCTCCTCTTGTTTCAAGGGAGTTCTCTCAGATAAACACCATTTTTCATGAATTGAATCCTGTTTGTGACCCAGGATTCTTGTTTAAACTCTTACAATTTTACAATGGTCTTTGTTTCTCCTTCTGAATCTGCTTCCTCAGGTAACATCTTTTCAAGCTCTTGGGTTATATATTGGCACAGCCCCCTTCCTCTAACCAGCTTGGTGGGTCTGACCTCCACATCATATTCAAGGATCTTAGTGATCCAATTGGCTCTTTTCTCAGTAATTTATCCTTCCATGATGTATTCCTTGACACTTGAGTGTGCTACAGGTATCAAAATTTTGTTCCCTGATATCAGATCCCTAAATTTCTTGAGGGCTTTTACCATGGCATAGGCTTGTCTTTCCACAAAATTGTACCTGGTCTCATATTCTCTAAGAGTTCTTGAGAAAAAGGCTACCGGGTGCTCCCCCTCTAACTTGTCATTCTTTTGAGTCAAGACAACAACAATACTTGATTCCCCTCCATAGACATACATCACGAAGGGCATGGAAAAATTTGGGTTCTTGAGCACTACAGCTGCTGAGATAGCCTTCTTGATCCCCTCAAAAGCTTGCTTTCCTTTTATAGACCACTTGAAGGCCAGGTCCTTTTTAAGCAAGAGTGTCATTGGTCTAACCAAGCCTATAAAATCAGATATGAATTTACTGACAAAATTGGTTTTTCCTAAAAAGGACTGGACTGCCTTTTTATTTGATGGAAAGGGTAAGTCTATTATAGATGTGACCCTCTTGGGATCTATAGAAACTCCTTCCTTAAATACTATATGCCCCAATAGTTTACCCTAAGGTACATAAAAAATACATTTCTTGGGATTTAATGATATCCCAAAATCTTGACATTTCTTGAAGACAGATTCCAAATGATCAAAATGATCATCAACATTTTTTGAGAAAATAGTGAGGTCATCCAGATAGACCAGGATGGCCTTGTTGATAAGTTCACCAAAGGCTATGTCCATTTCCCATTGAAAGGTGGCTCCTGCATTTGATAAGCTGAATGGCATCTTTGCGTAGGCAAATGTCCCCCATTTGGTGGTGAAGACAGTTTTATACTGGTCTTCCTCTGCTAGCCAAATCTGATTATACCCAGAGAAACCATCAAGTAGAGAAAACCTCTCTCATCCAGCCATAGTTTGTAGAATTTGTTCCATGGAGGGCAAGGGATAGTGGTCTTTTAGAGATGCTCTATTTAAATCTCTAAAATCTACACACAGTCTCATGTCTCCATTCTTTTTCCTAACTAGGACTAGATTTGATACCTAGGTTGAGCGTTTGATTGGAAATATTATTTTTGAATCTAAAAGCTTCTACAAATCATCTACCATTAGAGGCTCAACCCTTGGATTTACTAGCCTCTATTTTTGCTTGATGGGTTTGAATCCTTCAGTAAACTCTATTGTATGTTGGATAATGTCTCTGTTGTATCCATGAAGGTCATCATAGCTCCAAGCTATGACCCTGTTATACTTTTGGCACAACTCAATTAATTTTTCCTTTTCTTCCTGAGTTGTGGAATTCACAACTTTTAGCTTCTTCCCGTCACTTACCTCTACCTCAAAATAGTCTGCCTTATCTACCTGGAACCTTTTCTTTCCCAGGCTTACATCTTCAGGGTTAAACAAGTTTTCTAAGGTGATCAATCCTTTGGGGAGCTTATTAGTCCTTAATTTTATAATCTGATCACAATACACCTCTTTAATTTTAGTTTGCAACTGGTCTACAAACTCATCTGACTGATGCAAGAAAGAGATTACCTGAGCATCATTTTCAAACACTTGCCAGTTTTCATCATTGTCAGGGATGGTAGGCCTCACTATAACTTTTACTAACTCATTATTAACCAATAGGCCAGTTATTGGGTTAAACTATGAGCCAATCTGAGCCATCCTATCAACCTCAGAGTTTTGACTTCTAGGGATTATCTTAATATTAAAAGCTTCAACATCTTCTATCAAATCCCAAATCCTATGCCTATAGGATCTCATTCTCACATTTTTGGCTACTGCCTTTTCCCTAATTTGCTTTACTACTAATTTTGGAACTCCTTTTACTTTTAGGCTCTTTATTCCCTTTTTTTGGGCTAACAAGAGCCTGTGTACTAAAGATTCATATTTTGCATCATTGTTAGTGCAAGCAAATTGGAATCAGATATCCCTTAAAATCTTATCACCATTTGGAGCAGTAAGACAAATTCCTGCTCCAGCACCATATTTACTTCTGGCCCCATCAAAATTCAAAGTCTAGACCTCCAAATATTGAGTAGTAGGTGCCTCCTTATAACATTTGGGATCACTTGATCCTCATCAAAAATGACATACATCCCCAAACTAGTAGATTCATAGTTCCCATACGGGTTGCTATGCATCATAGCCAAAAACTAGCTATTTTCTTCTTCTTGATCATGTTTAGTCTAGTCTCCTAGCTCCTTGACAAAATTTCTTTCTTCTTTATTCAACATGTCATGATCTACTCCTAATCTTGTTGTTGGTTCATTTGTGATATGGTCTTTGGATAGTGGTTTAGATAGAATTTTCATCTTTGAACCGTATCTGGTTCTCAGGATGAGGTGAGACCAGTCAAGAGACATATACCCTCCTATTTTTGTTGTAAAGTCTCTGGATAAACATAAACCAAAGATGGGAGGGATATCTATGACAATTACATCTTGGCTAACAATTATACTGGGACATGTGGATAACTACAAGGGGAGTTATTTGATTCTCCCTATGGTTTGCACTATTTTGCCATCTAACTGCATAACTCCCTTTGCAAGGGGTTCATATTTTATTTCTAAGGCATCAGCTATTTGCTTGGGCATCATAGTGGTACTAGCTCTTGAATCTATCAATGCATTATGTAGGAGTTTCTTTCCAACTATCAGAGTCAAATAGAAAGGCTTGAGCTTGGATGTGCTTACTTGTACTGCATTATTCATGAAGGTTGTTGTCATAAGAGGAACTGTATCTTTGAGATTTTCCTTTCCAGTAGGTCCTCCCTTGGTAACAACACCTTTGGGTGCCCCTTTCCCTTGTAGAGCTTCTTACAGTAGTGTCTTTTGTTCAGGAATTGCCAAAATATCCCATATAGATACTTGTGTTGGAGTCTTCTTTAATTGGTCCACTATGTTGATTGGTCCCAAAGACTAATTTTTTTGGAAATAAGGATACCTCATCCTTTCTTGAATCTAGACAGGGATCCCTTAATCTTATATTGACTATGGCCCTTCTTGTCTAATAATAGTGTTCCCTTGCCCTTGAGATGGAGGATTATTCTTGACCTGATCACTTGCAATCTCAGGCTACTCCACCATCCTCCTCTTTGATCTAGTGTAATAATTAGATTGCACTACCGGCCTTTGGGAGGTAGATGCTTTGTTCAAGAAAACTAATTCTTCATCCTCAACCCATGAGAACAAAGCATATTCTAGGGCTATTTCTTCCTCTTGTTGTGAGGACATTCCTTGCATCTGCACTACTAGAACCAAATTCTACATTACTTGATTGCCACTGGTACTGGCAAACTGACCATCCATTCTTCTCTACTCAGCGATTCTTTGTTTTAGATTGCCTCTAGGACAATCTCTGGGGGTGTGAGCATCATTGCAAGGGAAACACCAAGCGTTAGTATCATCCAAATAATTATTTTGACCTAGAACCATCTCCTGATTTGAGTTGGGAGGAATGGTCTGTGAGGGTGTGGGAACAATAACTAATTGATTTGCCGGTTGATGATTGGTTTGCCTAGAGGGCCTTGATATTGGTTTGGTTGGGATGAAAACCTATTTCCTTGATATCCTTGATAAGGGGGCTTAGGGAAAGTATTCTGCTACCTCTTCATATTAATTAGCTCATTGGAGAATGTCCTTAGCATACTTTTTATATCATCTATCTCGAATGACTGAGCAGGGACTGGTTGCTTCACAGATGAAGGGTAAGTATACATAGACACAGGGGGTTTACAACTTTTGGAACCTCTTAAGGTAAAGGCAAGGAGATTTCTGGGAACATAGGCATGGGAGGCCTTGGGGGTAACTTTTCAGCATCAATTAAATGATTTTTAGCTCTGACCGCAAGGTCATAAGCTGCTAGAAAAGTGTGCCCTCCCAATGACTAAATCATAATAGATATATCTAAAATTAAAGATTTGAGATAGAATACAATGGCCATACCAGGGGGTGGTTTAGCTACAATAGGGAATTTGTCCCAAGTTTTTTGGAATTTGGTATTGAAGTCAATCATGTCCTCTTGTGGTCCCCTCTGAATAGTGATCAATTGCTATAACAGGGAAGACTTATCACCCTTCTCTACACATCTTTCAAAAAATAGATCTCCAATCTAGTCCCATGTAGAAATGGTGTTTGGGGTCAAAGATCGATACCATTATACTGCATTTCCTTTGAATGAGGTTGCTAACAATCTTATAGCCACATTTTGCTCTGTGACACCATGTATGACATAGACATCTGATACATCTTGAAGATGTTCCATGGGTGTTTTTGAGTCCTACCTGCTAAACTTGGGTAAAGCCTTTAGAGCATTTACTAGGATAGGGTCCCAAAAAGCTGGTGGTGTTGGGAGGATTAAGGGGCTACCAGTGTTCCAGCTTGCATAATTTCTTGGAGGGACATTGGCCCCCATATTTGGTACTAGTATGAACTGGTTAACCCTTCTTCTTAGACTAATTACTAGAGGTGGCAAAAGAATACCTGGATTTGCAGCAGTTTGTGATCTGGTGACTGGTCCACAACTTTGACTCCTTGTAGCTCTTTGGTTCATGTGGTTTTGAAAGAAACTTCAAGACTGGTCCCACCAGGCGTGCCAAAAACTATTGATGGCATAAAATTGTGCTTGATCTTAATCAATCAACAATGGGAAGTTTCAAGTTGTGGAACAATGCAGCTTGAAACAACCTCCAAATTTTAGAGAAGCTGGTCTCTTCTTTTGTATTGGGTGTTGGGGAAAAGGGATATGAGACTAAACAAAAACACAAAATGTAGAATTAAAACCTAAATATGGTGATGCACCTGAGTGTAATCCTAATCCTAACCTAAGCACAATGAGACTATTATATGATACTATTACATTTAAGAGCAGACAAGTGCATGATCAATGTAAAATATTAAAATAATAGAAATAGAGGCTCATAATAGGGGAGTCTTTTGCTGAGATATAGGAATTGTCAACAAAGGCATAGTGTTCAATCTTCTTAATAGAATCTTCCAATCAAATTAGAGGTTCATAAGTCACGCACAATTATGTATAACTTCAGACTCTAGAAAATGGGACAGAAGTAAATAACATTTCCAATCACAACACTAGAAAATCTACATCATAGACTACTTTGAAAATGACACAGATAACATCAACAAGGGCATAGTGTTCAATTTTCTTATTGAATATTCTAGTCATACAAAAGATGCAAAAACACACACAGTCATATAAACCTTTCAACTCAAGAAAATGTAACAAAAGAAAATGATATTATTGGTCAAATGTTAAGCATAAAATACACTAAGAGGGGGGGTGAATCAATATATATATTTTATAAAACTTTCCCTTAATCAAACATTCAAGATATGCAATAAAACTCAAATAATAAACATCACACAAGAAAGAGAGAGACACCAGATATAACATGGAAACTCAATGTGGGAAAAACCACAGAGAACAATCTCAAGTATATTAGTGAGAATAAACCCACAGGAGCCCATACCCCTTTGCCAAGTACCAACCTCAGCTACAATTCGTGAGCACCACCCCACAGGAGCTTCAAACTCCTTTGTTGAGCACAAACCCAGCTATCATTCATGAGCACCAACCCACATGAGCATCATCTACTTTGTGTAAACCACATACCTATCTCTCAATGTTGCTAAATCAACAAATGATAGTTCAATACAATATCTCTTTCCTCTCTCTCACCTTTGCTCTTCTAAGCTAAATAATAAAATATCAAATTAACCTCTCACACTCATATTATAAATGGCTACTCAAGCATTTATTTATAGCTTTCCAAATGACCTTTGGCCTTCCCCCTTTGTGAGCTTTCATTCCTCATGGAAAATGGCACCAATCTTGGATGACCCTTCATATCTAAGAATTTGAAAAGTCATGTGGTGACCCTTCATGACCAAAAACATCTTTCCCACTTTTGTCCTTATCTTTGGTGACTTTTCGTATTCCTGTAAGTGTCCCTTCATGAGAAATTTTCCCATACTCTTTTATATTCACTTGGTGACTCTTGGTATTCCCCAAGATGACTCTTCATGGGAAAATGCATCCCATCCTTCTTTTGTCTTTATCTCTCGTGACTCTTCATCTTCTTCATGGGCCCTTATTTTGTCTCATATGTAACCAAAAATATAGTCGTTAATATTAAATAAATATTAACTCATATTAGCCAAGATAAACAATATTAAATGCAATGGGGCCTTTATCACCAATAATACTAAACCTTTGACATCAATGAAAATATTTCCAACAATCTCCCCCTTTGTCATTGATGGCAACCTCAATTTTGAAACTACCACATCATGTCACCTAGCCACATCCTGTCACCTACAGACATTGTCATCTAAAATCATATAGTAACTCCCCCTTATTGTAGCAACTTGTACCTATTTCCTATACCTATTTTTTGCACCTATACTTGTACCTGTTATTCTCCCCCTTTGACATCAATGGCAAAGGGCCTACCTAGAGCTAACACTTAGCTCCTCCTCACTTGATGCTGAACCTCAATGGTAGGAAGTAAGGGAAGTTACTCCTAAATTCTCTCACAGATATTAAAATGTGTCTTTTGGTAGTGCCTTTTTGAAAGTATCTGTAATTTGCTCTATAGTACTAATATGTTCCAACTTAACCTGTTGATCTACAACCTGCTCTCTCAAAAAGTGATATCTAATGGGAATATGCTTTGTTCTTGAATGCATCACTGGATTTTTCAAAATATTTATGGCACTTGTGTTATCACAAAAAATGGAAACAGGTTCATCATACTTTACCTTGATATCTTCCAAAGCTTGCTTCATCCAAAGCACTTGAGTATAACACAATACTACTGCAATATATTCTATTTCAACTATAGAAAGTGATACTGAGTTCTACTTCTTGCTTAGCCATGATACTAAGCTATCACTAAGGAAGAAAGCTCCTCCACTTGTACTCTTTCTATCATCTAAACACCCTACCCAATCTGAATTTGTATAAGCAATTAAAGTGAAATCTTTACCTGTGGGATACCATAATCCATAATCCAATGTCCCTTTGATATATCTAAATATTCTTTTCACCAACTGAACATGACTCTCTCTTGGAGATGACTGATATCTTGCAACCATACCTACTGCATGCATGATGTCTGGTCTCAATACTGTCAAATATAAAAGACTACCAATCATATATCTATATAAAGATTGATCTGTAATAGGTGAATCTTCATCCTTGCTCACCTTATTTCTTATACACATAGGTGTGCCAACTGGTACACAATTATCAGAACCAAATTTCTTCAACATTTCCTTAGCATATTTACTTTGAGATATAAAAATTCTTTTATTTGATTGAAATATTTGTAATCCTAAGAAAAATGATAATTCTCCAAGCATAGACATCTCAAATTCTTTTTGCATTCTATCAAAAAATTCTTTTGTCATCTTTTCAATATTTCCTCCAAAAATGATATCATCAACATAAACCACAATAATCAATGGATGCTCACCTTCTGTTTTGATGTAAAGATTACTATCAACAAATCCTCTCTTGAATCCTTGATCTTGCAGGTACTTATCAAGTCTTGCATACAAAGCTCTGGGAGCTTGTTTTAATCCATACAATGCTTTCTTCAATCTGCATACATGATTACTAATATTCGAGAGAATAAACCCCTCAAGCTGTTCAATGTAGACCTCTTCAAGATTCCCATTTAGGAAGGCAGATTTGACATCCATCTGAAATACTTTGAAATTTTAAATACTGCATATGTAAGAAACATTCTAATAGCCTCTAACCTTGCTACTAGTGCAAAAGTTCCTCCAAAATCTATTCCTTCAATCTGAGCATATCCTTTACATATTAATCTTGCTTTATTTCTAGTTACTTCTCCATTTTCATTCAACTTATTTCTATAAACCCATTTTGTTCCTATCACATTATGATCTTTTGGTCTAGGCACTAATTCCCAAGTATCATTCTTTTCTATCTAATCTAATTCTTCATCCATAGCCTTAACCCAATGCTCATCATGTCTGGCTTCTAAAAAATTTCTAGTTTGAATTTTAGATAACAAAGAAAAATTAACTTGTTCAGATTCACTTACAATCATTCTTCTGGTGCGAATTCCTTCTTTTATATCCCCGATGATGTCACTTTCATTATGATTTTTTTGAACATATTTAGATGGAGTCTTTTTTCCCTTTTTCTCCTTTTCCTCATCTTCATCTAATTCTTTAAATCCTTCCTCTTCAATGATTTTAGGAATGTCTACTGGATCACTGATCTTTTGTGTTCCATCTTCTTCTATCCTGACACTTGCACTTTCAACAATTTTCTTGGTTCTTTTGTTATAACATTTATAAGCTTTACTTTTGAAAGAATAACCAAGAAATATACCTTCATCTGCTCTAAATTCAAACTTACCAAGTTTTTCATCGGTTCTCTTTATGAAGCATTTGCTACCAAAAACTCTGAAATAATCAACTATTGCTGGTTTGTCTTTCCATAGCTCATAAGGATTTTTGTCATTGTTGACTCTTAATAGAGCTCTATTCTGAATATGCACTACTTTACCAACTGCCTCTCTCCAATATTTATTTGCTATCTTGGATTCATTTAGTATTGTCCTCACCATCTCTTGAACTATTCTATTCTTCCATTCAACTACTCCATTTTGTTGTGGAGTTCTTGCTGCTGAATACTGTCTTTTTATTCCATGATCTTCACAAAACTCAATAAATTGATCTGACATGAATTCTCCTCCTTGATATGATCTTAGACACTTAATCTTCAGAGTAGTTTCATTCTTAACTAATGCTTTGAATGCTTTGAACTGTCTAAAAGCTTTTGATTTTTTCTTTAAAAACATTATCCAAGTCATACGTGAAAAATCATCAATAAGCAACATGAAATATTTATCACCTTAAGTACTTTGAGTCCTCATAGGTACACATGGATCAGTGTGAACAAGCTCTAGCATTTGAGTGGTTGATTTCTCTTTTGTTTTGAACCACCTTCTAGCATGCTTCCCATGCTGACAAGGTCCACAAATCGTGTTAGATGGCTTTGTGATCATTGGAAGATTCCTGATTGCTTGCTTTTTGCAAATTTTGACAAGATTGTCAAAATTTATGTGCCCCATTCTCCTATGCCATAGCCAACTTTCTTCAATATAACTCAAACAACATTTTTGACCTTTGATGTCTGATAACATATGCAAGTTATTACCTATTCTCTGAGCATCTACAATTAATACATCTGAATCTTTTCTTCTAATTTCAAAACCTTCTGTATAAAACTTTAGTGTGTGCCCCTAATCACAAATTTTACTTACACTCAAAATATTATGCTTAAGACCTTCTACATATAAAACATTTTTAGTTTTAGTTCTACCATTATCTAAACTTAGTGTACCTTTTTTGGCAATTTTGGTAGTAGTATTGTCCCCAAATTTCACTGTGTGACCATTGATCTTCTTCAAGGTTATGAACTTGCTCTTGTCTTCTGTCATGTGCCTCGAACATCCACTATCAATAAACCATGGCTTTTCTTCATTTCTTGCATGCAGAGCTGTCTGGACCAACATAAAACCTTCAAATTGTTTCTTCTACCATGCATGAACCTTTTTTTTGATGAATGGAGCCCTGAAACTCTGGTCCTTCTTGACTGACTCGAACACGCTTCTATAATACCGAGCTATGTGTCTAAAGTTGTTACACTTGTAATAAATTATGGTCTCTTCATCAAAGCTTGATAGAGGAGCAAAAGAGTTATAGCTTCTGCTTGACTCTACATGACCTTCCTTTTCCTTATTTTTGAGATTGTTAGCTCTTTTTCTACATTCTAGTTTCTTATGACCATATCCATTACAATAAAAATAGTAACCATAAAAATAGGACCTGTTTGTGAATCTCTGACCTGATTGCCTTTTATAGCTTTGTTCCTTCCAACCTTCTTTGTCCTCTATATTATCCATTCCTTCCCTTCTTGTTTCTTTATTTGTAAGAGCTTCAACATAGCTCTTCTTTTCAAAACTGATACCTGTTTTATCTGATATTGGCTTTTGACTTTTTAATATCTTATTTACCATATTAGTGCTATTCTCAAATTTTGAATCATTGACTATTTTATTATTGATTGCTTTCTCAATCTCTTCTTTTAAAGAGGCAATTTCATTAACATACCTTTCACATTCTTTCCTTGATATTTCTAACTATGCCATTAGATCTTCAATTATCTCCTTTGACTCGTCATTTTTCTTGATTTGATGCTTTAATCTTTGATTTTTCTTTTCAATAATTTTCAACTCTTCTAAGGCATGCATGAGTTCTCCTTCCATATTCACTTCGACTTCATCCTCTTCTTCTTCTTGATCAACTATTCTTTTGCTTGCAGAGGCACCTTTATGTATGGCCATCTTGTGCTTTTCTGATCCACCTTCAAGATGTAAAACTTTTCAAAAAGGAACCAGCTCTAATACCAATTTTTAAACACAAAATATACTGAGAGGGGAGGGTGAATCAATATATATATTTTATAAAACTTTCCCTTAATCAAACATTCAAGATATGCAATAAAACTCAAATAATAAACATCACACAAGAAAGAGAGAGACACCAGATATAACGTGGAAACCCAATGTGGGAAAAACCACAGAGAACAATCTCAAGTATATTAGTGAGAACAAACCCACAGGAGCATGATACCCCTTTGCCAAGTACCAACCTCAGTTACAATTCGTGAGCACCACCCCATAGGAGCTTCAAACCCCTTTGCTAAGCACAAACCCAGTTATCATTCATGAGCACCAACCCACATGAGCATCATCCACTTTGTGTAAACCACACACCTATCTCTCAATGTTTCTAAATCAACAAATGATAGTTCAATACAACATCTCTTTCCTCTCTCTCACCTTTGCTCTTCTAAGCTAAATAATACAATATCAAATTAACCTCTCACACTCATATTACAAATGGCTACTCAAGCCTTTATTTATAGCTTTCCAAATGACCTTTGGCCTTCCCCCTTTGTGACCTTTCATTTCTCATAGAAAATGGTGCCAATCTTGGATGACCCTTTATATCCAAGCATTTGAAAAGTCATGTGGTGACCCCTCATGACCAAAAATGTCTTTCCCACTTTTGTCCTTATCTTTGGTGACTTTCCATATTCCTTTAAGTGTCCCTTCATGAGAAATTCACCCATACTCTTTTGTCTTCACTTGGTGACTCTTGGTATTCCCCAAGATGACTCCATGGGAAAATGCATCCCATCCTTCTTTTGTCTTTATCCCGTGACTCTTCATCTTCTTCATGGGCCCTTATTTTATCTCATATGCAACCAAAAATATATTCATTAATATTAAATAAATATTAACTCATATTAGCCAAGATAAATAATATTAAATGCAATGGTGACTTTATTACCAATAATACTAAACCTTTGACATCAATGACAATATTTCCAACATCAAAAACTCTGAAAGTCTAAAACTATGAGAATTCTCCCCTCCTTTTTTTTAGATTTTACAATCCTACTTATATAGCCTTGGATGTCTCCTTTGATCACTTTCTTTCCCACGTAATCTTCTCTGTGCTTCGCTCATAGGGGACAAATAGACAGCACCTTTAATGTTGTGGGTGGCTCCAAAAATCTACCCGATGAATTATTTAATCTACTTGAATTAACACCAGCTGATTTTACCTCCATTTCACTTTTGGCAACCGATACACGAAACACTCTACTATGTTTGAAATGGGAGAGGACACTTAGTCAATTTTTTAAAAATCCCCGTGATCACCTAGAAGGCACCAAAAAATGACACTTGGCACTTTTCACCCAATTCATTAAAGACACGCGGCTCTCTCTGCTTTTCTTGGGCTATGTTGTAGTATCATTTGGGACATATATTAGACTTTTATGGATGGAAACACCTGGAAGCTTCCACAGACCTTGAAGTAACACTCGGGGCCCACCACAACCTCTATTCAGCAATGAAACTCAAAAATGGTTTTTTGAGAATTGGCACATGGCAGCCTCTGCTGCCTCTGGGAAGATGCGTGTCACAATCTGCTTCTCCTACTAGGGGGTATGTGGCACCATATGCTTTTCTAGGGATGGAGTAAGCAAGGAACTTAGAGAGTGACACTTGGTAGCATCCGCTACTTTATGACACTTGAGCAAAATAAAATGATGCCTTTATGTGTTGAATGAAAGCATTAGACCCAGGTGTTGAACCAAAGTTCCTCAGATGTTGACATGTGGTGACCTCCAAGCTTCTTCAAAAGGTAGTTTATGGCCTCTGTTGTTTCCACCTGGCATTTTCCACTACACTGATGCTTAGCTCGTTGAAATTCTTTGGTGAAAAGGTAGAATGAAACACGGGTGCCTCTATGAGACGTGGATGCTGGTACGTGGAAGCTTCCACTTAACTGCTACTGGATACATGGCCTGATCTGCTGCCTTCTTAAAAGTTACAAAATGGGCCTCAAAGGGTGCCAACTATTCAGCTCCATATTTTGGGAAGCAAAACTTGGCACTTTCCTTTGCACTTCAATACTTAGGCAGAATTGAACCAGCACTCTACGTTGAACTAAAACTCTGTTGCTACGTTCGAGAACCAAAATTGTAGTGCTTCAACTAAAAATTTGAAAGCAACGTAGAGTAAAAATTTACTATACACTATGTATCAAAGATCCATGACCACATATTCCATGATATTATGCATGATATTATTACAGATTACATTGATGACATACTAGGCAAATCAAAAATAAGGACTGACCATCCAACAGTGCTACATAGAATATTTAAAAGATTGCATTCATAAAATGTTTGACTAAATCTAAATAAATGTGTGTTTGTATTAACATCAATAAAATTACTTGGCTTCCTTTTGTCTTGTAGAGGAATTAAAGTCAATCTGACCAAAGTCTAAGCTATAAAAAAGATGCCACTACCAACGAATTTCAAGCAGCTCCATAGTTTTGTAGGGAAAGATCCAATGAATCCAACACTTTATATCTTAGTTAGCATACAAGTGTCATCCATTTACACATCTTTTGAAGAAAGGAGTTGTATTCCACTAGGATAATCATTACCAAACAAATTTTTAGTATCTCAAATATTACCTAGTAAATCTGCCTATTTTGTTACCCCTTATGCAAGGAAAATCATTTTTATTGTACCTATTAGTTATATATAGTGTCTTGGGGGAACTTCTAGCTTAACTCATTGATGATAGTGGAAAAGAGCATGCAGTATACTACTTAAGCCATACATTGGTCACATATAAACATAATTATATGCCTTTTGAAAAATCCTATCTAGCCATGGTATTTGCAACTTAGAAACTATGGCACTACATATCAAACAATAAGACCATGGTCATTTCAAAATTAGATCCACTCAAGTATATACTATCTAAATAGATTTACAATGTACAATGGACAAGTGGATCATGCTTCTTAGTAAGTTTGACATCAAATACATCAATCAAAAATCTATTAAGGGGAAATTTATTATAGATCAACTTGCTGAAGCACCCCTTGCAGACATAGAGCCACTCACATTCCAATTTCCTAATGAATCCATCATGACCATCATTGACATACCTATTAAAGAGTAGAAATATAAGTTTTATTTTTATGGATCAGTCATGGTACATGGATCAAGGGTAGGCATTTTATTTATTACACCATAGGGGGATCTAATTCCTAAGTCTTTCAGAATTAGTTTTCCTTGTATAAATATCATGACCAAGTATGAAGCACTTATTGTAGGACTTCAACTGGTAGTAAAGTAGAATGTATCTCATCTCAAGGTTTATGGATATTCTTGGTTAATCATCAATTAGGTCACAGACCACTTTTAGACCAAATATGATAAGTTGGTTCCATATAAGGCCATGGTCGACACTCTCAAATAATAGATTGCTAACATTCAATTTGAGCATATACTAAGGGCTAGTAATAGAATTGATTCCATGGATACTATTAGCTCTCTAATTTGAAAAATAGACAAAGTTAGAGAGTATAAGTTCTTCATTGAGAATTTGATTACATTAGATCATGAACCTTTAACTATTACAATGATTTGTGCTATTGTTGGTCCTAATTCTATTTGGTACCTAGATCTTTACAAATACATTTATAACCAGGTTTTACCACTTAAGCTCTCTAAAAAAAAATGCAAAGCCTTTATCCATCACCCCACTCATTATAGTCTATTTTGATCAACCCTTTACCACCATAGTTTTGATGGAACTTTGCTTCATTATTTAACTTTGGCAGAATATACACTAAAATTATGGGAAGTTCATGAAGGGGTATGTGGAACCCACTCTAATAGGGATATCATATCCAAAAAGATCTTACATACTTGTTATTATTGGCCCATGATATATGTAGATGCAATTGCATATGTAAAGAAGTGTGACAAATGTCAAAGGCATGCTAATTTGATTCATGCTCTAGCAAAGACTTTGAAACCAATGTTGACACCATGGCCATTTGCAACATGGGGCCTTGACCTCATTGGAAATATCAACCCCACTTTATCTAATAGCCATAAACATATTCTTACCACCACCAAATATTTCACTAAGTGGGTTGAAGCTATACCCCTCACTTACATGACTGGAAATCATATTTCCAAGTTCATCTTTAACCGTCTCATTTGTTGCTATGATATCCCATCCAACATTATATCTAATAATGGAGGATCATTCAAGAACAAGGACATCAACAAGCTATGTGATAAATAAAATATCACACAACATTTATCTATGGCATATTACCCTCAAGCTAAGGCTTCTAACAAAACAATTATTAACATTCTCAAAATATTGTTAATGATGTTGGTCATGACTGGTACCTTCAAATAGTTTTCACCCTTTGGGAATATCATACCAATCATAATACCCTCATAGGATCCACTCCATATTCACTTATTTATGGTATAAAATACATCCTTCCCATTGAGGTTGAGTTACCTTCACTATGCATATCTTTCAAGCATGTCGTAGATGATCATGACTATCTAGTAGCTCACCTATAAGAGCTAGATCTACTTGATGAAAAATGCATAGCTGCACTTAATAATATTCAAGCATATCAAAACTGACTCAAAGGTCACTATAATTAGTGCATCAAATATAAAACATTTGAACTTGGTGATCTTATTCTTAAATAAAATGAAAAGAATACCATAGATGAGAAGAAGCATAAAGGTAAATTCAAACCAAACTAGATAGGGACTTTCATCATTACTATAGATTATGGATGAGGACCATACAATCTCACCACACCACACAAAGATTAACTTCTTGAGTTGATGAATATTATTCACCTCAAGTGATACTACATTTGAGCACTATGGTGTATTATCTATAAGGACCATTTTAGTTGTGTCATTTTATCACTATTATTCTTTATATGAATATCATTCTTATCATTCCTCTAAGCCTATTACTTATTCATTTTACCATTCTTTCTTATTGATCAAACGTGTTTTGAATCCTATCTACCTAGCCCTTTTGACCTTGGTTTTACCATTAGTTTCACATTTTTAGTACCAATGATCTGATTAGTTTCATCAGTTATTTTGAGCATTTTAGATAGAGGTAGTATTTTGGAGTAGTATGATAGAAGTTTTGGTAGTTTCATCCTTTGTTTGTTGTTCTTTTATCATTACTAGTCTTTATACTAATTATAACCACCTATGGTAAAATTAGTACTATTGACTTATGATGTTGTATCCTAGTTATAACTACCAATGGGAAAACTAGGGGTAACATTTTTTTATTCATCTTTGACATACTAAATTTCCATTTTATATGTTGGACTATTCCTTTATCCTAAATATGCCTATTTTGTTTGAATTAACTACTACACTAGTCAAATTCCTCTACTATAAGGTGTAACTATAGTGACAGGAGTTCCTACTTTGGGACTATTTGTGTATCACTTAATACTTGTTGAGGTCAGCTCAGTCACTCCAAGACATACTATCTCCATTTTTAAAGCAACCTAAGCCATGCTCTTACCATTTTATGAGCAACCTAAACCATGTTCTCATCATTTTTCAAGAAACCTAAGCCACACTCTCACTGTTTTATGAGCTTGAATCATTTTTAGTATCTTGTCATTCTCAATTGAGTTGAGATACTCCAAAATTCTAAAAACATTATAAAAACCCAAAAATTATTTACCACTTCTTTTACTGAAGGATTCTAGAAACCCTTATTAAGCCACAAGCAAATCACTTGTTCCTTAGTTTCCCCATCTATTTTGTCCTTTTATCCAATGCACTTGCCATGTTTTAAAACCATTCCTATTCTTCTATTACATCCATTATGTTATTTTCATCAGTTATCATTTTCTTCCCAATTCTTGGGAAAACTACATTTATCTTGAAGTTTTTGTTGGATATTATATCCATGGAAATATGTAGGTAGTGTCCACTTGCCTAGTGCATATGGAGACAACTCAACCACATGTTCCTTTTCTTCTATTCCCCCATTCTGTTAGTTTGTTAAGTTATCACCTATTTTTTAGGGGTAATGTTCATATGGATTAAATTTAATTTTTTTCTTTATTGTTTTGTTTGTGTGCTTGTGGTTTTCTTTCAACAATTTTACCTTGATTCAATCTATGTGCATTCATTGGGTGATTCCTTACCCATACTTACACATGAATCCATCCATATTCATATGTTTACATTTTCATCATGGTTTTTATTATTGGTGCATTTTTTTCTATTGAGTATTGGATTATGAGAGTCTAAGTCCTTATGCATATTTTGGCAAAGTCTTCATGATGTTATACCATGATGCCTATCAACACATATTAAAATAAACCTCATCTTCAAGAAGTATATTCAGTAATAGAAACATCAACATCACTTCAACATCAACATCTAGATTTAATCCCAATCATATATCAAATAGAGTAATTAAACACAAAAGAATTTTAACCTTTGTTAGTTTGGATGAGCATCTCCCTACTAGCAAGTTGTTTCAATTCATTATTACCCTTTGTGTTAAGTTACCATTATCAATAAACTAATCAATCATATTTTCCATAATCAGGGTCTAATGATTATAACCACTTACAAGAAAATCATTGCACACCATCCCACCTACATTTTTCAATGATCATAACCACCTTTGGGCAAATAATTGTGTTGTCACCCCTTCATTTTTTCTTGCCCATACGAGGGCATGTTGTTATCTTATTTGTTTGTCCTAATTGGGACAACTTCATCTTCTTAATGATTATAACAACCTTTGGGCAAATCATTGTGTTATCATACTACATTGCCACTATCAAGGTCTAATACTTATAACAACCTTTGGGCAAACCATTATACACTATCCCACTTGAATTCTCAATTATTTTGACTACCTTTTCAATATCATTGTGTTCTCCTCCCATCATTTTCATTTTTTTGGTCCCATCATCTCCATTCTTTCTTTCAAGGGACCACTTCTTGACCTTTCCTTTATTTGTGCCAACTATTTCCTTAAGGGGGCATCATACAGTTAGTTCATCATCATTACTATTGTAGACATACAGGACCTTTTCAATCTTTGAGAAGACATTACTATACCTATATCTTGTAATTTTTTCCCAAACAAGGTCAAACTATAGACACCTAAATCTGGCCATCGATAACCTCCAACCAGGCTTTTGACCAATTACCACCATAATCCATAATTTGGCCTAAAAACACTAAAGAAATTAAAAGATTTAAAATTGATATATTCAAGTGCTGATTTTTTCTAGGATGTCATTAAATGGGGCAATGTAATTTATGGGATAGCTAACTTTAATCATATGATTTCGAGTGAAAATGTTAATTTCACACTTGGGTGCCCTAGATTACTCTTTTCTATCAAATATCTTACACAAGATACATGCCTTTATTATTTGGTGTTGACAATATCCTAAATGGTATAATTCATCCAACACATCTGACATTGCATCCTAATTCCAATATAATCATATTTTAGACCAATAACAAGACATTCTAACCAATTTGAGTAATTTGTAAAGAGCTAAGGTTTGCATCAACGTGATTAATCATGCTTAAGAGCTAACTAAACCAAATAAATATCCTAATTAAGAATTCCATGGAACTTTGTGAATACTTGTTTTTAGAAATAAATATTGAATATTTAAATCATCATAGTGACATCATTTCTTAGGAAGACATCCCTAGGCCATAAATGCCACAAATATTAGGATTCATGCCTCCCATGCCTCATTAAGACTCTCCATGCCTAGTTAATGCCCCTCTATCCCAAATATTTATGATCCTATATATGAATTTTAATTACATAATTGAATTAATCCTTATCCACACATCTCCATCTTGATATTGATGATTTAGGTTGATTCTAGCCATTTACAAAAATCTATAAATATGAGGCCTTACCTATTGAATTCCAAGCTCTCATGTGCCAAAGTTATAATGCTAAATGTATTCCAAAGATTCATGAAAATTAATTTTATAATTCCAAAATATTGAGCCAAATCTAAACCAAGCCAAAGCCACACATGGTGCTAATGGGAGATGGAGGTAACCAAGCTTCCATTGATGCAGACTTCATGAGCACAAACATAGCAAGCCATTATAACAAGCATTTTAGATCATCCAAGGAAGATGAAGGAAGGTTTTTCTTTCATTTTTTTATTGCACTTTCCATCTTTGTCTTGTTCACTAAGATACTCCTTTGAGATATGTTTAGGGTGTTAATTTAGTGTGTTTTTGAATGGATTTGGTTTATTCACTAACATGATACTAATCTATCCATATTGTAATCATATGTTCACATATGTCAGTTATATAAATATGAAATAATTAAGTACTTATTTGTTATGACCTTTGTAAATTTCCATAAATATCAAAAAATATGGATAAATAGAGACTTATCTAAAAATTGACTATCGCAAATGATTTGGGTTCTAAAATTTGATATCTGGGTAGTAGTATGTGTTGAAAATGGGATTTTGGTATTCATTTATTCACTAGATAGTAACACATAGTTTGGATAGTAAAACCATCTATGTGTAGTGTCCTTAATGTGGTGCTAATGTCCCCTTTATGGGATTGCCCCTATTTTTGATGAGTACCTTCACCTATGTCTATATATTTTATTCTTGCATGACTAAAACCTATGGATCTATGTTATACCTGTAAAACTTGATTTGATGTGCAAAATCTAATCTCTTTGAAAGTATGACATAAGTAATAATTTTTTGTGAGTTATTATGATGGACTAGACATCCTCAACACCCCATTGTGTACAAATTTTTGTACATACCAATACTTCAAAAAGGGATCAAGTTTGATGTAGTTCCCACTTAGTGTTTGATGTATGTGTAAGTGAATGCTAGAACGAGAGTAGTCTTGGATGCCTTGAATGTGCTTGATATTTGAAATTTTTGAAAAATAGACTTAGGATTATTATAGATGGTAGTATATAGAATGTAAGGTAGAATAGGGATTAAATACTTTAATTTTTTACAACTTTGTCTTTGGTTTGAATAGCGTTTTACATATATTTTCCATCTAGTGAATAGAGGTATATTATACTTGTATTTATAGGGTTATATTGCTTGTGTAGATAATAAAATAAGCTTAGTCTAACCTTATGAGGGGTAAACATTTGAAAAATATTCATTAGGAGTGGATGGGGCTAAGGACATTAGCGATTAGTTGGGGACACTAGTGCTATGTAAATATAGTGTCCCAAATGTGGTGCTAATGTCCTTTTGGTAGATTTCTAAGTAAGTTGGATTGGGATCTAGGATGATAGTTATGAGACTATGTATTGACTAGATGTAGGTGACTTTGGTATATTGAATGATTAGAAATGTAAGCCTAATGCTCAAGGATAGGTCTATGGCTAGCCTAGGGATAAGTTAACTCAAGTAATACTCTTAACATCCAATTACCAATTTTAGGTGATTACACTTATGTAAGTCCATATATTTAGGTTAGGTAGTTCCTAGTACATTTGTTCATATTGCATTTCAATTTCTCAAATCCATAAGACCAAAAAATATTAGAAATTGATATGATAAGAGACAAAAAACATTACATTATATGTTTATTTATTTTGATCCTTAACTATGCTCTTTCTATTTTATGATTTTTACTATCTAGTCTCTCATAATTATCAATCAAGTTGAGATAGTTAGAAAACCCCTAAACATTGGTCATAGTTCTAGAAAACCCTAAAAATACAAAAACATGAAAATTGACTTAGAATTTTCATGAGAGATATAAATTTGTCAAATATTTTGGGTTGGGTCATCTTATTTGTTCAGTTTATTTATAGTTCACCTTGGTATTTTTCTTCCCATTTTTGGGAGAACTACATTGGCTTGAGGTCTTTATGGACCATGTAGGTAGTTCTTGGATACATGGGGTATGCCGGGTTAGCTTGGCCACACCTTCTCATTCTTTTTTTCCCCATTTCTTGGCCTTAAGTATTCTTGATTCTTAGTTATTTCACAAGTAGCTACTTGTCCTCTATTTTCCCCATCCTTATTTATCTTAAAGTAATATATTTCCATTTTATGAGTAACTATTGTGTTCATTGTTAATTTGAACCAAATATATCATTACACCATTAGATTTTATTTATGCTCTCACCATTTTTTGGCCTTTTTCTCTAACTCAACCTTAGATGCAGTAGACACTCTGAATTCTCAATTTAGCTTCTCTGTGGCTAATCAAATCTTATATTTTAGTGTGGTTTCAACCTAAACCATACTCTTTTTTCTCACACACTCATCATTTTGTGAGACTATTTCCATATTCTTCTACACATTAATCATATTCTCTTTACATCAATTTTATTCTATCCCATATCTAGGGAGAACTATATTTGGCTTGAATTTCATTTTGTATCTTGCATCCATGGGACTATGTAAGTAACATCCACTTGACTCGAGCATCTGGAGAAAATTCACATACCACTTCCATTTCTTTTTTTACCCACATTTTTGTTTGTTTTATTGCCTCCTATAACATAGGGGAGTTTTTTGTCTATTATATGTAATTTTCCCTATCACCTGTAAACTTTATATCCATTTTTTGTGTGTTGTTATACCAGTGTCGTTGTCACTTAGCTTATGGATCACCCTATCATAGAGCATAATGCCTTTATTACACATGCACGCATAATTTGTTTTCTATATACACTAACATTATGATTAACCATTATTTGTGTTTGCTTATTTTTATGTGCTTAAAATAGTTTTTTTACTCCAATTTTCTTTGGTTTGGTTTATTTAGTTATTTTTTATTGTGATTTTCACTTTATTTTTATTGGCATTTTATTATGGCTTATTTGTTTATTGGTATTTTGTTGTGTATTTCTTATTATTCCTCTTTTGTATTTTTGTGTGTTTTATTTATTTATTTACTTTATTTTTTATTTTGTTTTTTAATTTTTACTATTGTGTTTGAATAGGCTTCATAAACATTTTGATTCTGGCTTTACCTCGGGCTTAACTTGTTTACACTTATATTTAAACTATTCTATTATTTGTTTTTTTTAGTAAACCTTGTTAATGTATGGGTCTTGATTCTTCATATCATAATTCCACATTACTTAAAAATTTGTCCTTACTTTGTTTTATTCTTTTTTGTGTGTTTTAAATACATTGTGTCCCTACTTAAGCCTTGATTATTCATATCTTGATTTTGAGTCAGTTAAATTTTTGCATTTTATCTTCTTTTTTTCTTTTGATTTGTTTTTTGTTTAAATGTAAATTTTTGTAACTTTGGGTTTGGTCATTTTTATTATTAAACTTAGCTATAAGTATTCACATTTGAACTAATCAATCCCAAATGAAATACAATGTTATTATAAGTTATTCATACTTATGATGCATAATTTCAATTTTGATAAATTAAACACCAAGTTCTCCAAAGTCTAATAGTCAATGTGGCACTAAAAAACATCTTCAAATGCATTATCCTACATATCCAATACCTAAACAAGATATTCTAAGCCAAACATTGGAAATAAATAAGATTTTGTATGTAATACATGCATCTCCTAGCATACACACTGATTCATACTAACCATTTTTATGATTATTTTGGGATGTGCATATCCTAAATTATCCTATAGCATATATTCATACATCCAATAGCACAATAAATACATCAACATCCATATGCTAAATAAGGAAGTGCATATCCTAACACTAGCATATATCAACATATAATAAAACAATGTAAATGTAAACATCACATGATGCAAAAGAATTTTAAGAGTCCATATACAAATATAAATGAGATAAATATGAATGTCATATATATGTGTCAAAATAATTTTTTATACATTTCAAGAATATCTATACATCTCACAATATGAAATAGAGCTATAAAATCTTCTCTAATCATGGTCATCCCTAGGGGGACTCTACTAGAAGCTATGACCCATAACTGATGGTGTAGATGGTGGTGATAATGGTGGTGTATGCCCCATGACTACTCAATACAATGATGGTTCTACCACTGATAGATTTGACTATGTAGCATGTTTAGACCTAAAGGTCAAACTAGTCCATTAGGATATCATATAATCTGTATTGGAGGGTGATCTCATATCCAAAAAAATGATTATATTATATAAGTTGTGCCAATAAGATATCTCATCCTTCACATGTAAGACATCATATTTCATATGCAAGGTATTATCTTTGGTCACAATCAGTCAGCCAAGGTTCTAATAACCCCAAACCACTATATGTGTTGGCTCATTGAGCCTCATCCTACTTGTATGTTAGTATCTTCACCTATGATACCAATCTCTCCTTATCCACCTGACCTCTATCCTACTCTCCCATTATTCTCAAAATTTATTCATCATGAGTAGCTATCTGAGCTTAAACCCCTACAAACTTGGCAACCCATCTCCTTAGAGTCATAATATCTACATCACTAGCTATAATAATCCCTTGTATACTAGTGGTGTTCCCATGTGTTATAGCTAACTAAGACCATAAGATAATTATGTTACCCTATAGGCTTGCTATATCTTATAAACATGGAATTATTTCTCTATAACTTATCAATGAGTACCTAGTCCTCTACAAACCTAACTATGTTGGAGGGCCTTGATTCTCTTAAACTTGTGCCTATACCTATCCTAAAGGACCCAACCTCTTATGTACCTACCTTTTAGACCTCATTTCCATTTGGTGCATCTCCAATCTCTATATCTTATCTATCTAGATCAACTATATCAATATCATCTAGAGGATCCTACTATCCCTAGTCATGATCTACTTGTAAAGGAAGGGCATGTGAAATATAAAAATACACTAGCACCTAAACATATCCATGTACTAGGGCCTAACCTTGATCTCTCCTTAGTATCTCCATCTCTGATGTTGGACTAGTTGTTATGGTTATAGTTTAGTCAATCTAATCAGTCTAGCACCAACCCACCATGTTACATAGGCATCTATAATGCCACCATCTTCAACACCACCTATATAATCCCATAAAACATGAAAGACTACCATATTCCAAAACTTTCTAATACCAGGGAAATGGTGTCCCCTACTCCCTAATCATCATATTCACATTTGAAAAATAGTTTGGACCCTTTAAGATATCTTATTACAACCCAAATTATTTTTGGAATCGATCTAGTTTGTACCATTCTACCACAAAGTCATAGTGACCTATAATGTAACATGGTATGGTCATATAGTTAATCATGAATATGTCCTTAATATAAAACCATTGAGTAGATGTAGAGAGTCACTGTATAAAATTACCATCGACCATCTCACCTATCACTCACCTATAAAAGGGTAAGTCTTTAATATGGCTTCATAAAAATGGAACTATCAAATACCACCCAAATTCTACTAGATCTTGTGGTCGTTGATGATACCTTGGGCCCACTAGTTGATCAATGGTAATATGATACCATGCCCATACTTTTAGTAGTGTGTTATGGCCAAAACTTCACCCTCTATGGTAGGTTATCATGTGCAAGTCTCTATATAGCTACGATAGCATAATATACCCCCATTCAAATAGTATTAAATGGTAAAACATCTCTTGGACCACTCTTATAAGACCAAGTGTCAATAGTGTGGGATATTAGCCATTTTCTTTATCTCTCTCATGCATAAATATCAAAGATTTAAAATGTTATATCCAAGGGTGAAAATGAATAATTTTTACCCCCTAGGGGTCAAAATATAGTAAAATTTTCAAACTTTTCACCCTCTAATCCTATAGTTACCACTTTTTATCTTATATGGGTTATCATTTTAGCCTCGATTATATACTTTTTTTCCCATTTCATTCTAATTGCTTTATTTTTCATCCTCATTTACTCAAATTAATGTGATTATTCTTATTTTGATCAAGGGCCAACCCATTAAAAATAATTTCTTTATTTACTCCCCACAACGGGGCATCATGGGCCACCTAAACATTATTTGGGGAATTTTTATAACCCTATTTCTCTATGGCATGCAAAATTTAGTGAAAAGTATGAGTAAATTTATTTCTTATAATTATAATGACCTTTTTATTGTTCAAAAATACATTGCTTCAACCAAATGTCTCTCCACACCTTCTCAAATAAGGGGAAAATATAGACATCCAATTATTATCACTATTATGATAAAATTAAAAATTAGAATGATATTCTTTAATAATGCACAATCTAGAGCAAAATCACTAAAACACTCTAAATCATCCACACATATCATGTACAAGTAGCAATTCTTATCTATTGATCCTATATTCGAGAAAGGAATTTTATAGAATCATTATCTTTTCTTAATTGACTTTGATTCAAATTACAACCATGTAAAATGATATCTTGAACCACTAAAATATTCTAATTCGACCACACACATCACATGCATGTGTCAATTTGCATCTATAGTACCCTAAATGGTGTATTATCCTATATATAACTGACAACATCTTTTTATTATACTCTAGTCAAATTATGGATTAATAAAATGACATTTATGACTAGGTTGGTTAAACATACAACAAATTTTCATATAATTGAAAAAAACAATTACAATCATTTAAGTAAATCAAAACCAAATTAGGAGATTAAGTGGAAAATTGATGAAATTTGTTGAATATCTATTTACTAAAAATTCATTATGCAAAAAGGGTATTGTACACAAGTCATTAATAGAGGGGAATGTATGAATTAAGGTTAGCCATGCATTATTAATGCTTCATTATTCCAAATATTTATGAAATTATTTATTACTTCTCCCTCTAAAATTGAATCAATCCATGGACACACATCTTGATCTCAACATAGATGGTCATGGTTGATATTAAATTTTTTATAAAAGGTATAAATAAGTGAGGTAAGACCATAAATTTTAAAATATTTTTGTGTAAAATTATTATGCAAAAAATACCTTCAAATAAGCTATTTTTGTGTAAACTTACTATGCATAAATACCTTCAAACAAGCTTCAATTGAATAAATTTATTATTCAAGAATATTTATAAAAAAGCTTCAATCATTCCCCAAATTTACAAATATAGGAACCAAGATCCATTTATGATATAAAAGATGATAGAGGAACATGCTACACCACATTGACAAAGACTTGGATCACCAAATCTAGGCACAAGCATGTTTATTAACCATTTTAAGGAGAGTCACTTCTTAGAAGGTATGACTTGTCTTAATTTCATAACTAGTTCCATGAATTCATTACCACCACCCTTTGATGGAGTAGGCTTAACAAATTAGTTCTTTATGCTTATTTTGGGTTTACTTTATTAATGCATGGATTAATTGTTTCATAATCTTATTCTACATTTTTATGCATACGTGTTATAATATGTACATGTTATAGGTTTGAAGTTTACAAAAATTTATCCAAATAACATGTACTTGTTATTTTAATATCTCGTACACATTATTTTAATATCATGTATGCAGTTCTAAAAATAATGTTAAAATGTGCACAAAATGGCCCGTCAAATTGGTGCACTTACCTTCTTACTACTACTACTACTACTACTACTACTACTACTACTACTACTACTACTACTACTACTACTACTACTACTACATTTTATAATGGATATGTAATTATGCCAATGCACAAGATTTTGGTTATTCAACTATGATAATATTTAAATCTAGACTTATAAATTTGTTAATATTTTTTCTTAAAATTAAATAACAGATAATAAAAAAAACAAGTAACCAAAAAAAATCCAATTGGTCATGGCTATAGATAAGCTTTTCCTTTTAATTTAAAAAAAAAAGGTACAAGATTTGATGGCGTAGAGATGGGTGAAATTAGTTTCAACACATAATAGCTTTCATTTGAGATCTTTAATAAAATTTCTAATTTATTATAATCTATAAAAATAGGTTTGGTATTTAGATTCACAAATGCCTTGTTTTCTTGTTTTAAGTTACATCTTTAGTATATTACATTATCATGTATATGAACTCAAATAATTTTTTTATTTATCAGTAAAAGTATAAATGTATCAAATAAATGTAAATATAATATTTTTCACTAATTAAAGCATAATATTGACACCAATGTAGTTCTATGTGATTGTATTATATGCAAAAATTATATACTTGTATTTGAGACCCTTCACTCTTATAATCATATTCTTTAATGTAACACTAAAGAGTACCAAATAGATCTTTATTAACTAGTGTTCTTCAAATTTACCATAATGATTCAACATCTAAAAATTTAGTAACATATAAATACATATTTAAAAATATAGGCCTATTATACTTAATATATTTTATTTTTTCTTTCCTTTATGGTTGTTGTGTTTCAAGATTCCCTAGGTGTTGAAGTCTGTATTTTTTCAATTGTTAATCTGCTTCTATTTTGAATCATGCTTTATTGAATTTTATGAAAATATTGTACTATATTTAAGTGCTTTCCCCATATATTATTTCATTCATTCATTTTGGTAATCAAATTGAGAATTTTAGTTGTGATAATTATATGGCTACTAATACAAGTATGGATTTAAAAATAAAATATTAAATATTGTTCCTTTTATAGTTGGGCCAATTATTTTATTATTAGTTTTATTTATATTTCATTAGCATGCATCTATAGTCAACATTAAAAGTGGTTCTTTATTCATTATTCAATGTTTTAACAAAAAATAACATCCATATCACATATAGAAGTTCACATTTTTAGGGTTTTTTGTAATGTTTATATGATCTTGCCTTACTGCATTTATTTTTTAGTTACCTTTTGCAAATAAAATTATTATTTATCTATTTTTTCAAATGTAAATTCCAAGAGGTATCTAACTTTAATAGGTGCAAGAGTTGATGATATAGAGATAAATGAAATTGGTCTTAGAAATCAATTTTTTCCATCTAAACTACTCAATCAAATTTCTTATTTATTTAAAGCAATAAATAAATGTTTTAAATTTAGATTATCAAAAATTATCATCTTGAAATTTGTCATTTAAAATATATGGCCTTCATGAGCATATATATAAATTCAACATTAAAAATGGTTCCGTTTGCATTATGTAATGTTTTTAGTTTTATATTAAACGATAAATATGGTTTCTTTAAATAAAAAATCATGCATATTAGAGTCAACTTTCAACTTATGGTTTACATTATGTAACAATTTTATTCTATTGAAGTTCATTTGAAAGTTGTCCAATAAAAAAAAAAAATGTACCAACACTATTAAATTTTATTTTTTATTGTAATTAGTTTATATAATAATAATAATAATAATAATAATAATAATAATAATAATAATAATAATAATAATAATAATAATAATAATAATAATAATAAATGGCTTTAAACAAGGAATAATTGATGGTGTCTAAAATTGAGATGTCAATTTACACAAAGCTACACAATGTTATTTCAATCTACACTTTAAAGTAATAAACAATACTAAAGTCTTCACATTCTAGTGGGGAATGCCAAATTTTGTGCTTAAAATGACACATAATATTATACAACATGTTATAAACAATAGATAAAACAAACACTCAAGCATATGCCAATTTTCATGAAAATAGTGAATACTAAACTGTTAGCATAATAGGAAAAATTACAAAATAAACACACTTTTTAGCATACTATATTATATTTTAATATTATTTTCATCTCTTATTGTTTATATATTTTTAAAAATTCCTTAAAAATTATAAGATAATGTATATATTTCAATTTGAAATTTAATTCATTTTAAAATAAATTATGTTAAATATGAATGAGATCCTCAAACATTTTACTAGAAACATATTTTACAATAAATTTTATTAAAAATTATGAATAAATATCATCAAATTTGGTAAACTTAACCACACAATCTAGCTAAGATAGATACCATGGATCCACATAAGGAACACACTCCCTATTATGTGCATGTCTAGAAACTAGAGTTAATTACAATAATTCTTTGTAATTGAATAGAAAACATTTGATGGTAAGAGCTTTTTCACAATTGTATTGAACCACATATCTATTTTAAAAAAACATATTGTTTTAAGTTTAGATTGAAAATATACATGCAAACTCACTTATAAAAAAATTTCAATACAGAGATAGGTATTAGCAACTACATAGCCCTTGTTAAATACAAGAATTCAAAACAATGTAAAACTATTTAAAAAAATGGCAAGATCACATGAAGAGAGAATTTTTCATTTATAATCTCCATAAAACATGTTTCATAATCATTATTACAAGATAATCATGAGTAATTATTTTTAAGGAGTACAAAATCATGAATATTTATATCAAATGTACTGAGAACCATTTTTTACAATTAAAAAACTTATTAGTACCTAAAATTATTATTGAAATTGATTTAATAAAATAATGTACATTAAAAATATATACTATAAATAAATTATGTCACCAAAACTATTTGTTGTGTCCCAATCTCAATTTCAATAGAATTTCAAGTCCCTAGAGATTTCAATGACCTTTGAATTAAAAAAATACCATTAAAAGTGTTTCAAATATGGATATAATACAAGTTCCTTGATGCAGGGTACTAGAAAAAGTAATGATTCATGAATTTTACTTAAATATTGATAAAATAAGGAAGACAAAGATTGATTTTAAAAGAAGCTTCAACGACCACATCACTCTTCAAAATGGGAATGCCTATGTTGAAATCATTTGGTGGCCATTAACATAAAAATTATTAAGAGGAAGGTGAATCATATGGTGGATAGTATCATCAAAAATATTAAGAGGAATGTGGTTACATCATCTTGGAGTGTTTTTTTCATTGTTATTATGGTGGTTGACATTTTCTTATCATCATTATAGTTTCCCTAAAATGTATTTTCTAGGGAAGGGAACATGTGTGGAGTGTTTTCAATCATCAATAAAGTGTCCCCATATATTATGGGCCCTTTCTCTCAACCTGCACTATAGATGGTCAATATATATATATATATATATATATATATATATATATATATATATATATATATATATATATATATATATATATATATATATATATTGGTTTCCCATATGTAGATTATATATATATATATATATATATATATATATATTGGTTTCCCATATGTAGATTGGGGAATAGACACCCCTTTATCTGGGGAGGATGAGGACCCCTTATCTGTAAAAATATACTCAATGAATTTATTATACTAATTGAGGGACCTATCTATATATAAAAATTATCTCACCCCTATCTATATCTAGGGAGGGCAAGGAGTGTGAAACACATATCTATATATTACCTGACTCTAGCCAAAATATTTTAGATGTTTCAATTTTGAGAAATTTTGGTTGTGATAAAAAATATTCTTAATTTAATTTTTTTCTTTCTTAGGAAGACTTTAATTATCAAAATTTAATATTTGTCTTTCCTTTTTTCATGATTTTAAAGTGTAAGAGAGAAAAGTGGAGATAATGGAGAAAACGAAGACTCACTTAGAAATCAACACTCATTTAGAAGAATTTTATATATTACCATAGCTCATCCATTCAATGGGTTGACTATTTTTTGTTTTGAAGAGAAATATTGAACCATACATTCATTTTCATGAATTTTTAAAGTTTTGTAATGTAAATCTTATCCTTCTTTTGTAACCTTATAATTATACTCTTGAAATTTTGATTGATTAATCATTGTGGAATTTGAGTTTGATTGTAAAAACAAATATATTGATTAAAATAAGGATTTAAAATTATTGGTGTAATTTGAACATTCAAATGGTGGCTGTGGTAATTTATTTCATTAGTTGGTTCCATTAGGTATTTGCATTGGCTTCATTTATGTTTGTACACATGTTGATTAGGGGAGAGACTGATTTGTAGAATTCACCAATTGAGAAATTTGGATTTCTCTTCATTAATGCATGCTTAATTTACTCTTTCCCTCTCTTTTATCATTATTTTTCCAAAAATTTTAACTAGTATTTGATTTGAGGTCAATTGGTTAGACCTTTGTCTTTTATTCATACCATGAAACCTTTTTTAGGGCAAATTATCCTATTAGGCCCATGTGCCTCAAAAGTACGTATTGTAAAATTGAAGATCAAATATACTTAATCCACTCAGATATGATCAAAAAAGTATATACAAAGAGTCTACATGACCTCAATGTCAATAAAAAATTAATTAGACACTTTCACTTAGGAGATAAGAGCTCAAGAACATCTATACATCTTACTCACTTAGAGCTGTCAGTTTACCTTAAAAACCATTCATGGTGACTCAAACCTCTAATACATGTATAGACACTTTACATGACTTTTGATGCATTTATATGGTCATATGATATCTCTAAACCATCCTAAAATATAAATATTATATGGTTTAATGAAAAATATTGGTATTTCATACCAATTTCATAACCTTAAATCTCATTGCCTTCTTTGAACCAGATGGGTCAGTCAACTTGTGATCAAAATTTTCACCATATTCATGAATCACAAAAAATTATACCAAATATGATCATGTATTAAAAGTCCTAAAAATCATATTTATGCACTTGGTATCATATATCTATCATGAAAACACATTCTAATTCATCTTCTCATTGATGCCTAGTTTTTCATTATTTACAACATTAGGCCTATTAGTGTCTAGCTAATTTAGATGGATAATTTAGGAACAATTAAATAGTGGAAAATATCCAAAAACCTTTATGGACATGTAGTATGAGTCTCTACCTTATTTCTCCATCTATTTTCTTACTATGTCTAATGAGACTTTTAACTTCTACAATAACTTCTTTAGAAACAAACTTGTAACTCAACATTTTATCTCTCCTTTGTCTAACCAATACCAAATTTAGGTACTTGAGAGATCCCAATACAATATACAATAGATTACTTGATCAATTAAATCCATTCTAATCAATTTTGAGAAACATATTCAACATTGGGTATTCATTAGGGTTCTAAGAGGGTTTAAACCAATTTTCACCCTTAACGATCATTCATAATGCATAGCCCCTCAATCCAAAAACTAATGCCTAGAATTTTGAGCTAGTACCCTTCCCAATATACCATGAAATAATTAGGTTCCCATTCAAAGGTTTGAATAGTTAATGAGCACAAGAAAATCATTTTCATTTTGAGAACCCTTCATTATGAGCACTCAAGAGACCTCCAAACTTCTCATGCCTTGTACTTCAAAATAGATCCTAAAACTTCATGAAAATGATTAGAAAAACTTGATTTACCTTTTTAAATTATCACCTACTCACATTTAACTTGGAAACTAATCCTGATACCCCATTAGGCTACTCTCTCTCTCTCTACACCATAGTCTTCATATGTTACTAGGCCTTAAACTAAACTTCATTCCTCTTTTCATACTTTGAACACCTCATTATCATGCTCAACATCTCACTCTCATGGCACACAACCTATCTCATGCTTAAACACTACCATACATCATTCACATGCCTTGTAAATAGATCATGATACCTCATTAGGCTAAGCCAAGTCTAGGGATAGACCAATATAGAATGCCTTACCCTCAAATATCACCTTAAAATACTTATAAAGGCTTATACACCTAGATCATAATCTCATACATTGACAAACAACTTATCACTTTCATGAGCTCACTCACTTTACCATGCCACTAGGTCATACCTCTACCATGTCATGACTAGACTCAAGATTCCATTGCACTTGATGCCTTGACCTATTATTTCCATGAAATCACCTCAAAAACATCAAATGAGTAGATATAATACATTACACCACACTCATATCACTATAACATTCTCTTTTTAATGATAATACTGTTCCACACTCATATCAAGTAGAAAAAAAATTTGCATGGGTGAGCTTTTAGAATTTGAAATCGCTAGTTTGTAGGCAGACAACGCTCTTTCAAAATTGGAGATCACTGGTCCACAGGTATGTGGGAAATTGGTTGTGGAGAATCAAGCAAGAGGTAAAAACCCTAGAGGAACTGTAGGAGGTGTTGAGAAGAATGTTGGGTTATAATTTTTGGCCAATGTGAATAATGGAAAATCTTCGAGTTGATCTAATCCTTTTTATGGCATCCCTGTCTCCCAATTGGATTCCCCTCCTTTTCATGTGTTGGGGCAGGAGCTCAAAAAGGAGAAAGATAATGTCGATTTTAATAAGGAAAAATCCTCAAAAGGGCTGAAGGTAGGTTTTTAGAATGAAGGACGTGGTCATCTCTATTTGGCAAGAAACCCACTAGAAAATCTCTTTTCCTGCCGATGACTGCTAAGTCTTGTTGGGAGAAAGGTGAGTTTCAAGTTTTTATTCTAGATCCTTTAATAGATTTTTATGTGTCCTCCATGGATTTCACTCTAGTGGGTAAATTTTTAGGAGCAAGACCAGATCTAGAATCTCTTACAAAAATGGTTAAAAGGAAATGGGTTATTCGAGGAGAGGTAGATATTGCACCAATGTTGAATGGTTTCTTCTCATTTATCTTCAACTGTAAGGAAGACATGAATATGGTTCTTTATGGAGGACTGTGGTCTTTTGGTAAATGTTCTCTCACTATTAAAAAATGGGAGCCTAACATGGATCTCTCATATTCTTTTTTCTTAACCACTCCCATTTAGGTTAGACATCCTGACCTCCCTTTAGAGTTTTGGCATGAGGACATTTTCAAAGGTATTTACAGGTTTTTTGATGAACTTGTGGCATTGGATAATTCTACGGCTACCAGAACCAAACTTCAAAGTGCCAAACTTTATGTTAAAGTGGTAGATCTGAATCATATCCCAAAAAAGGTGGATCTAATATCCAAGCTTGGTAAAAAAACTCAAGATTTTTTTTGAAGATTTGCCCAACTCTTGCTATGCTTGTAAGAAATAGGGGCATCTGGTTAAAAATTGTCCCTCCAAAAGTAAAAATCATCCTAGTAGTGTTTCAGATGGGAAAAAGACCAAGGTTCAGCAAAAGAAAGTATGGAAACCCAAAGAAGATCATTGCCAAGAACAAAAGAATAATGAAGATTATGAAGATCTACATGTTGAGGTGGATAAAGAGCCTTCTTTTGAATATCCTAGAGCTCCACATGCTAAGGTGGATAAAGAGCTTTCTTTTGAGAAAGAAAATTCTGAGAAAGAAGGACATGGGTTGCAATCAGATACCATAATACCTATACAAAGAATAGATGATTTGATAGATCTATCAAAACAAATCATTTTCTATCAAAGGATAAAAGATCGATGGAGAGATGTAGATGACAAAATTGTGCTAGAGGAAGGTGAATTCTTGGCTGAAGCTGGAAATAAATTAGAGGAGGGAGATTTTCTTTTTTCTCAGTCTAGGGAGATCCAAGTGTTATCTCAGGTTGATAATGACTTCCCTTTGGATGAACTTCTTGTGAATAATAATGGAGAAAACTTAAAGCATATACTAAACCAAAGAAAAAGGGCTAAAAAAAAGACCAATACTAAGGGGCTAGAAACTAGAAGTAGCAAAAAAGATCAGCAAACTAAGGTGAAACATCTTGCTTCTACTCTGAATAAATCTGGAAAAAGAGATGAATAGCATTCTAAGGTGAAACCGGATGTTGGTTCTCTAGACAAACCTAGAAGAAGATCCACTAAGAAAACCAGAGAGCTAGAAAGTATGCAGAATATTACTGATGGTAGGTAGGCAACTATTCTAGATTTTACCCCTAAAAAATAGATATAAAATCATTACTTGGAATATTAGGGGGCTGAATATAAACTGGATATTGATGTTATCCCTGTATAACCTGATTTTGATGCTACTATTTAGTAGGTTTCAGGAATGCTTTTCCTGGTGGTTGTTAATGCTTTATCTTTTTTGATTCTGTTAAAAGGTTTCGGGGTCCCTTCAAAACTTGTTTTTACCATAATCTAAAACAATGTTCCACAACCTCATACAAACCTAACACCACATAACCAAGCTTCATATGACTAGACATCTTTCTTCCATGCACTTGAACACCTTTGACACCTTGACTTGTGCCTTCATGCAACCATAAGACACAATTTAACTTCAAATTCTCTCTTTACTTCAAATTATCTCCTACCTTCAAATTCTCTCTTGCCTTCAAATTCTCTCTAGTCTTCAAATTATCTCTTGCCTTCAAATTATCTCTTGTCTTCAAATTCTCTCTTGCCTTCAAATATATCTTGTCACATAGATTAATATGAATACATTAGTTATCTTAAAACAATGTACATGACCAATACCTTCCATTCTCACACCACTTATGATAATTCTCATCAATGCAACACTCTTATGTGCCTGTACATATCGCATAATACCATCTATCCTTAATCACCTTTAATATCAACCTTGAAAATTCACTCTTGACATGATACATCTTTGACATCAATGACCATTATCCATTTTCATGATGTACCCTTTAGATATCAATGACAATAAAATTCAATTAAACTCCCCCTTTGTCATTTATGTTAAACATACTATAAAAAAGAATTCACTTCGAAATGGTACTTTTCCCATTTGCTTATTCTCCCCTTTTGACATGAATGACAAAGAGTTTTCTATAAAATACCATATGATCCTTAGACCTAAATTTTTATGAACATAGATAAATGCTAACGAAACTCACCATAAGCTCATACTAGTTGTTGTAAACAACTTATCAAACATTTAAACTGTACCTTAAGAAACCATGCTTCTTATCAGTCTTGACACTTCACAACACAAAGATATAAAGTTTCCCATAACTCCATACTCCCCTCTTGAGTCATAAGATGGGAACCATTCTTAGAAATACTTCTAAATAGGATACTTTTCCCATTCTAAACTTTCTCTCATTTTGAGCTCTCTACCCCTTTTGGTAACAAGATCATTGAATCTGTGAAGCATTATATAAACATGTTCTTAGTCTTGGAAAAATTATTCAACCTATCTTCATGTTTTTTTAATACCCATAGACCATTTACTTATCTTAAGTTTAAGATAATGAATCATGTGATTATCTCCCCTTTTTTCCTCATAGCTTGTGTTCATCATATGAGTCATCAGGAATCATAAACCTTTCTCAACCTCCTTAAAGTATATTGATAAAAATACCACTTCTCAATACAAATCAAGCTATAAATAAAACAACTCATACCTTATAACATAGAAAACCTATAATCCTCTCAATATGAGTCCTTATTTGACTAAAACCTCATGCTTCTAATGATATAAGAGTGTCTCCATGAGGCCTAATGGATTCACCCTTTTCATAAGACTCTCAAAACTTCATGAACTCAAGGGATTCCCAGATGTTCAAACTAATATCTCAGCTATCTTACAATCATGAGACTAATAGTCCCTCTTTAGAATCGTCTTAGGCTTGACTAAAGTATTTGACTCATCCATATTGTCATCCTTCTTTTCTTTGACTACTTTGTCAATACATATAAATAAAAAAAATTGGCATTCCTTCACTTCTAATCCTTTCTCTATCTTATAAAATAATCCATCTTGACCATTTGGATCAATATGACCAGTCTTAACTTTCTTTGGCTTACATACCAATGTTTTACTCTTCTCATGCACTCTAGGATCCACACACACCTCTTTATTTATTGAGGGCCTTATAACTCAATTAGGACACAATTTTGCAATGTGCCCCATATTATGAAAACTATATCAAAAAACATTTGTGTACAAACCTGTTTATTGATGATTCCTTCTCCCATGGTCCAATGATAACTCATTCCTTGAGACTATTTTATAATCGCTTACTCAATGACCAAAATTATGACAAGCAAATCAATAACCATTGAAAGAATTGAAATAACTCATTGTATTGGGCTACTTAATTGGTCTCTTCATGTTGGTATTATTGAATTGATGATGATAAATATGAGTCTTATATTTGATAGTTTCTACATAAATATTTGAGGTTTGACTCTTCTTGTTCTTCTTTTGGTCTTATTTGAACCAAATACCTATCTTATCATGCAGAGATCTTTGACTACTCAAAATATCACCAAGAACTTTAGTATTCTTCTCAAATATATGATGTGTCTTCAACTTGAATAATGCCTAATCTAGTTCTTCCTTCAAGGACTCCATATCTATTCCAAAATTGATCATTTTTCTTCCTTGGTCTTAATATTTTAGTAGCAATTTCAATAAGAGTTTCCAACTATTTGATGATTTCCTCATGTTCATTGGTGTTGATGCTTAGTGTCTCTTTAAAGAGATTGATTTTATCCTCATAACTTCTAACCAATGATCTTAGTTTTTGATTCTTCCATATTTATAACTTTAACTCCTCTAGAGAACTCTCTAATTCTACCTCAAGGTTCACTTTAACCTTTTCTTCATTTGATTCTTCATCATACATAATGCCTTTCCTTTTTGATCAACCCTCATTGTCTATTTCTATATCCATGAATAAGTTTTAATTGTTGTCATGATTATTACTATCACTATCACTATCAGATGTACTTGTGTCACTTACATCAGATGGGATATTATCTTCTTTGGTATACAATCTTCTCTTATTCTTGAGTGACCCATTCTTGCCTTCATACTTCCTAAAATATTTATTTCTTTTGTCAATTTTATAGACCTTATTATCATCACCATGATGTTCATCATGTTTGTCATCATTCTCAGTCTTATCCTTTTTAGGAAACTTAGATGCAAAGTGACCAATCTTACCATAATTAAACCATTTAAATGGTCATTTTCCCTTATACTTATCTGAACCTCTCCCTAGTTTTTTGATAAACATGTATTCTATCTTGTTATCATCAATGTTTGTGTCATCATCCTCATATTTATCACCTTGGAAATTATTCTCAAATTTTAATTAATCTTCCTTCTTGTAAGGTCTTCCATCACTTGTTCTCATTTCATAAGAAGTCAAGATGCTATTAATCTCATCCATCTATAGTGTGTTCAGATATTTGATCTCTTCTACTATATATACTTTTGAATCAGAATTAGAAGTTAGGATATTATTAAATTTTTCATTATTTTTTATTATTATAATTTATCTCCTATACCTCTAATGATGTTTACAATTTCATCTAATCTCAACATATAATATGTAATGTTTTCATTCTTATTCATTCTCAAAATTTCAAACTGATTACAATGAGTCTTCAACTTTACCAACTTAAATTTGGTGTATATATCACAATTCATGACCTTAACAAATTCTAATTTTTAAAGACCACATAGGATGGCATTTATTTCCCTAGAGTTGTTCTCACTTGCCTTTTTGTCTGTTATGTCAATTTATGGTGTGGAAGGTGGAATGAACCCATAAACAATATATTTCCATATTTCATAGCCTAAATACATGATATAAGTCTTAATTTTTATTTTTTTAAATGCATAGTTAGTCCCATTTAAGATATGATCCTTATTGGTTGAGAAACCTCCTTGTACTTGTTGACTAGACATGCTTGTGCTTTAAGGATCTCCTTCAAGTTATTAGGCATGATTTAAAGGACCAAGATTTGATACCAATTTTTGGAAAAATAAATAAATGAGTTGGGGGGGGGGGTGAATTAGTATTTAAAACATTTCGATCAATTAAACTTAAGTAATCATGAACCATTCAAACAAACATATAGATCTAACAAGCATAAGCAACTATCCACATTAGCATAAAAAAAGAACACATAACATATGTGGGAAACCATTATGATATATTAAAATGTAATACATTCATATAATACAAAAAATAAATTTATTTAATCACCAACTCTACATGGAGCACCAACCTGAACTAGTCAAGCACCCTCTTGACTAGGTTTTAGCAAACACCCACTTTCAAGGAGGCAACAACCCCCTAGATGACTAAAAACCAACTCAGAAACCTAATTTATTTTATCACATTCATAAAAACTTATTTCCCATACAATATATTATGATCACCTTATTTATATCTTCACATTATTTAACCCTCTTAAATTACCTTCTAGGCTTCTTAGTTCAACTAAGTATCTTCAAGATTGATTAGGTCATATGATCTTGATTTTCATACATAGAACTTATATTATAACTTCATGATAGTTTATATATATCTCTATAATTATATACACGACTTCCTTATATTATTCAATCTTTTATTTCATTTGATTATTACTATCATGCACAAATAAACCTAAAATTGCATTATATATATAATACACCCTTAACCTCTTATGTAATCCATATAATAGGTCTTAATACATATTTTGGATATGAATCAAATGGGATTTGAGTCCCTTTTGGTTTGGCATGACTCTATTAGGCCTCATTTCAATTTTAGGTCTAATGGAGACCTAATTACATTAGGTATATCTCTTAATGCCAGAAATTGATTCTCTTGGGCCCAGATGGATTTCTCCAAAAACTAAAAACCATTAAATTACTTATAAATATACATATACTAACCTCCTCCATGCTTTGTTAGACCCGTGTCTTTCATTCATACCATGAAACCTCTTTTATGATAAATTATCATATTAGGCATATGTGCTTCAAAAATCTGTCTTACAAAAGTGAAGCTCAAATATACATAAGCCACTCAAATATTATAAAAAAATTATATAAAAAAAATCTACATGACCTAAATGTAATTTTAAAATGTATTAGGCACTTCCACTTAGGAGATAAGAGTTCAACAACATCTCTATAACTTACTCAGAACTGCTAGTTTACCTTAAAGACCAGTCATGGTGACTCAGATGATCTAATGAGCATAATAAAATCCTTCTAAAGTTGATAACACTTAATTATAAGCACTTTAGAGACCTAAAAACAAATTTTCATGCCTTATCCTTTAAAATAGAACCTCACAATTCATGCACATGCCTAGAACAACATGACTCACCTTTGTTAATGATCACCTATTCACACTTTCCTTGGAAATTGATCTTGTTACCCTATTAGGATACATTCTCTCTACACCTTAGTATTCATAGCTTACTAAGAATTTAAATAAAATTCATGCCTCTTTTCATGCTCTCAACACCTCACTTTCATGCTCAACATCTCACTCTTATGCCATACAACCTATCTCATGCTTGAACACTACGATACATCATTCACATGCCTTATCAATAGATCATGATACCTCATTAGGCTAGGCCAGGTCTAGGTATAGACCAAGAAAGAATTCCTTACCCTTAAATACAAACCTTACAAAACTTATTAAGTCTTATCCACCTAAATCATAAGCCCATAAAATCCCAAACATCTTCTCACTTACTTGAGCTCACTCACTTTACCATGCCACTAGCTCATACCTCTACCATGCCATGGCTAGACTCAACCTTCCAATGCACTTGATGCCTTGACCTATTATTTCCATGTAATAACCTCAAAAAATATCAACCAATAATATATATTACATTATATCACACTCATATCACTACACCATTCTCTTTCTAATGACAACAATCTTTCACAACCTCATATAAACCTAAAACCACATGACCAAGATTTATATGACTTGAAATATTTCTTCCATACACATAAACACCTTTGACACCTTAAATTAGGCCTTCATGAAACCGTAATACATTATTTTCCTTCAAATTCTCTATATGCCTTCAAATTATCACTTTCCTTTAAATTCTCTCTTATCTTCAAATTCTCTCTTGCCTTCAAATTATATCTTGTCTTCAAATTATCTCTTGCCTACAAATTATCTCTTGTCTTCAAATTCTCTCTTGATTTCAATTTCTCTCTTGCCTTCAAATGTACCTTATCACATGGATTTTTATATAGACATTATATTTTTCAAAATATATTCCATGACTTGTACCTTCCATGATCACATCACTTATAAAAATTCCCATCAATGCAATACTCTTATATGCCTTTACATATCACATACTATATTTTTTGCTTATTTGCCTTTGATATCAACCTTGACATGAACCTTCATAGTAAAATCTTGACATGATACATATTTGGCATCAATGACCATTATGTCTTTGCATGATGCACCCTTTTGATATCAATGAAAACAGCATGCCAACATAGATTAGTAGCATAAATAGTAGAATAATGAATATTATTTAATAGTAAGTAATATTAGTTTAATACCACATACATAAGAATAAGGAGTTGGGTACATTAGAGTAGTATAAATAGAGGGACATAGTCCATTGTAAGATCATCTAATAAAATATATTGATGAGATCCAAATTAACTTATAAAGAGGTAGCCCCCTAAAAGTGGAAAATGATCAGAGTTATTCCTTCTTCAAAAAGAATGTTGTATTTATAATGTGTGTATCTAGTCCAATATATGCATTTTAGATTATTTATCGTGTGATTAGTGAGTCTAATTTTCTAATATTTGGTATCAAATCTCTTTCTAGGGCCATTTTTGTGTTTTTGTTTTTTTATAAAGTTGAGAAAGTTAGTTTTTATAAGTTTGTTCACAATATGCTCTTGGTGATTAAGAAGTGGATAAACATTGTGTTGAAGATAACATTTTCTTAAGATGTTGGCTTTAGGAGTGGAAGTCATACAAACATAGAGACAATGTGGTGAGTGTTTTTGTTATAGGAAAATTTTATAGCTTCATGGAGAACTTTTAAGTTCTCCATTACATCTTAGGAGAATTCAAAATCTAGATCTACATAATTTTTTCTTATCCCAGTTAGAATTTTAAGCCAAAATTTGTGATTTACAAGTCTAGATTTCCATTTTTCCATAAACAACACAATTGTTATTTTATATATAGCTCTCAAACTATAAACAATCATGTCAAACCATTTCATAATTTTTTGCACCTTTATTTCATATTTTTAGAACAACTTGAATTTTTAAATTTCATTTTGTATTTTGAATGTTATTATAGTTTTAATAGCTGATTCTACATAAAAACAAAAAATAAAACACTTGAAAAGCCAGAGAAAGAAATATAAGCACCCTTTCTAGCCCTTAAATATCCCCAATAGGAAAAAAGAATCCCAAATAGGACAAAAAACATTAGATCCCTCATATTTATATTCTTTGACATGGTTAACCTCTCCATAATAAATGTGTGCCAAGAACAAGACTAAGAGGGATGTCATGTATCCTCAATGGGCTCACCTAACAACCTATTTTGTGCATCCTCATCATTGTTTTAATATGTTGATCATCATGATTAAAATTAGATTTCAACCTTTAGTGAAATTCCTCATGTTCATCCTCTTAATGTATACATTCATATCCCAACATAGGTGGAATAAGTGGAAGCAAAAAAGGACACATGGATGTGCCTCTATTTGGTTTTATACATATTTTTAATATGTAATTCTTTGCATCTGTCAAGGATAAAACATTTTAAGTGGGATATAATTTAATATACATAGGTAGGGCTAGATATTTTATATTAGGGGTAGAATAGTAGTAGAATGAATAGTTGTGAATAGTAATGAATAGTAATAATAATACCACATTCATAGAAATGAATAGTGGGATAGATTAGAATAGTATAAATATAGGGGCATAGGCTATTGTAGGGAATTGAAGAAAATATTAATTAAATTAGAGTATTAATCTAATAAAGAGGTAGCCCCCTTGAAGTGGAAAGCAATTTGTGGAGTGTTTCCTTCCCTAAAAGGAATAAAATATTATATATTTAGTATTTTTAGCTATTTTGTGTATTTTATTATAGAGGTTCTTGTTAGAGCTTAAAAATTCACCCTATGAGAGGGTGATTCAATCCCTCTCTCTTTGTGCTATGGAATTGGATTGACTCTAGGTTGTGGGTTACCTAAAAGTGAGTCAAACCTATAGATTTGGGATAGATCCCAAATGTACAACACCTAAACTAAGTAGCTAAACTATGTTCTTGACATGAAAAAGGGAGAAATGAATACCAAAACTAACAACATAACTTGAAGGTGATGCACCAAATATTAATTCCTCATATTATTGAAGATGCACTATGAAACATTAGACTATAATCTGACTATGCTACTCCAAAATAGTCCTAATCACATTAGCATTTCAATATGAAGGTTTGAGAGGCTGTAAAGGGACTAGTATGATCATATAAGAGGTGTTAGTATCAACACTAATAGTTTATAAATTATATATATTATCAAACTAATTAAACACTTCGTATGACCTATGAGAGACTCAAGTTACATAAGGCAAGGACATGAAGGACAAATGCAAAGATTATAACATTATCACTTAGAAATCATCAATATAAATATATAAATTCATTGTTAATGATTCCTAACTAATAATTTATATTTAATGATTCAACTAAGCTCACAAGTTCCTCTGTTAACACCTTCATCTTAGCTAGTTGAAACTAGCTTAATGAACAAGGAATGATTACCAAGTGAGAAGGTGAAAAATCTAAACAGGAGATTTTTTGTGGTATATATGATGTATCTAATGGAATGCTAGATCTTTAAAAGTCTCATACACTCCTATTTATGTATTGGATTTGAAAACTAAAGACAACTTTGGTGTCAAGTGTGAAGGGTGAGTGAAACAGGAGTGATTGTGACTATAAGAAATAAGAATAATTGGTGAAAATAATATTAATGATAGGGAAAATTGAAAGGCATGTTGGAACTTATTTATAAACCCAACCTCTCATTTTAATAATCTCATCTATCCCTAGTCTGTTGTGGAGCATTCAAATAAGGCTAAATGATGAAGACATTTTTTTGAGCAAGAATTTGAAGAGTCCTACACCAAGTTTAGGGAGTTTCATTCTTTGAGGGACATTTATCCAAGTAGATCTTACATGGTCTATCCCATCTTCCTTTATCTTTAAAATTTAACTCCTTTCCTCATCTTTAAGTGATTTAATGACTCTTGGACTTCATTCTCTTCTATCCATTCTTAAGTTCTATAAGTAGTAGCCATTTTGGCTATCGTAGACAATACCACACCTAGTATGGTGAAGCCCTATTAGTTTTATGTCATATTTTTCATTTTAATAATATAATAATATTGTTTTTGAGTTCATAAACATATTTTTTGAGTGTGAAAAGTGATTAATTGTTGAGTCTAGTCATTCTATCCTTGCTTTTCCTTATCCTTTCATGTCTTGTGCAAAAAGCTCTCATTCTAATAGGTCATATACATTGTATTTAGAGAGTTAGTCTCCCTTAAAGTGGGAAAATGTCATTAGATTCAAAAATATTATCTTTTTTCTACTTACCTTGAGTGGTCTCATTCATATGACCTCTATATTGAAACACTTATGTTAGAACATCTTAGGACTTTGAGGCTAGTTTGTAGATCTTTTTATTAGTGAGAGAAGTATGATAGCATAGTAGATATTTTCATGGTGTATCACTCATTTATATTATATTTGTTTTATTCATACTCCTATCCCTTTTCCCATAAGTAATTAGTATTATAGGTGATAATCATTTTAATATAAATTAGGTCAGCCAGACCTTAAACCTAGAGGTCTACTTATCCTATAGGTAAACCCATATACCTATAAGTATTCCAATGCTTCCAAATATTAGTGTAGGATTGAACAACCTCCTTTAGGGTGAATGATTTTGTGACAATAATTATTTCTCTAATATTGACACTATCTCAGTTATGTTGACGTAGTAGAATGGTGAAAGTCTTGAGCAACCTATTGCCTTTTTTAATCAAGTGCTAGAGTATTATGAGTAGAGACATACATCTATTGAGAATCACGTGTTATAAATTATAAGAATCCTTAATAATTTTAGGAATATAGTTTCCAACAACAAAAAACATGTCATGGTGACACATCTAGGCATAAGAGACTTCCTTTTAAACAAGGATTTGAATGAGAAAAGGGTTGGGTGGACAACTAAGGTCATGGAGTATGATGTGGAGATAAAATATACAAAGTTTATAATAAGAAAAGGGCTATGTGAAAATTTGGCATCAAACCTTTAATAATAAGAATAATATTTTTTGTCATTGTAAGATGATCCTTATATAGTTATAATTTCATCCCTTGTAAGTTGGACACAAGATATGGTAAGATTTATTTGAACATGTGAGTGTCATATAGGTTTATATCAATAAAAAAGAAGGTAATTTAGATTTAAATCCATAAATTATGTTATTTTGGATGGAATTATATTTATAAAGTATATTAATGGGATGTTGTTGATGTGTGTTGAAACTAATTAGAATAATAATATTTCAGAGAAATTTCATGATGGACCTACAGGAGGTCACTTTGCACGAAAGAACATAACAACAAAAATAATGAAAGATGAGTATTATTGGCATAAATTTTTTATAGACTCTTATGCATGAGTAAGGAGGTGCTAAAAGTGTGCATTTTTCAAAGGGAAATAAATTATTGCATCCCTACCTCTCAATCCTATTCAAGTGGAACAACCATTCATGCAATAGGGTATTCATTTCATTGGCATGATAAAACCCCCTTGAAGTGTAGGCCATAAGTGGGTGATTATAGCCACTGACTATTTCACAATATGGGTAGAATCAATAACCATTAAGGATGTAAATGAAAGTTTAGTTCTTAATTTCTACAAAGGCCTAGTAATGAGATTTAGAGTACCTTCCACAATGATTTAAGATTATACAATGGTAGTTAGTGGTGAAAGCATAAGTGAAATGGATCTTAAACATGACATATACCTAATTAATTATTAAATATCCTCAAGGAAATGGAACTAGCTGAGTCTAAAAATAATAATTTGATTATAATTAGTAAGAGGACATTGGAAGAGAATCAATGATATTGGCACAGTAAGTTGAAGATAACCTTATGGGCTGATAGGATTACCACAAAGAGGGTTGTTGGTAACTCACCATACATTATTATTTATGGGAGAGAGGCCAAGATACCTATATCTCTTGAATTTATATGCTTAGAGTTAGCACATCAACTTGAAATGATGGAGAGTGATCCTACGACAATAAGATTGACACAATTGATGACATTAGAATAGATAATAAATCATGTTATGCATACCATGGAGTCCCATCAATCCCATGTGAAGATTACCTTTGATAGGAGGGTTGCTTTGAGAGTGCATCAAGAATGACACCTTGTGTTGAAGTGGGATAAATAAGGGCCAAACTTGGTAGACATACCAAGTTTGATACATTATGGAGTTAGCCCCAAATTATCATTGGCTATAAAAAACATAATGTTTTTCATCTTGAAAAGATTAATGAAGAGGATTTCAGTATCCCAGTCAATGAGATACAGTTGAAACCATGTTACTAAGGTTATTTTTACAACATTTTACATTTTAAAATAGGTTTTTATTTTCCCTAAGTGATTGAGCTCAAATTTGTTTATATGCTTTGGTTATTGTCTTCCCTCTAAGCATATTATGATACACACATGTGTGTGTGTTGTGTTTTATGACTTTCATCACTTTTCAATTTGTTTCAAGGTTGATATCAAGTATAAATTTTAGTGTGCCTTCAAGTTAGGCAACAATCATGAACCCTTAACCAAATGAATTATTAGGGACACTAGTCTTGGTGCATAACAAACATGCAATCCCAAGGGGTCACCAAAAATGTTGTCTAAAATTAGTAGGAAAATAACATTCAAAACTTTGGTCATAATGATCTTAAATTTTTTAATAACCATTTGAATAATATTTTATTAACCATGGTTTGTCTCACGGTGATAGCCTTTTTGTGGTTCTTGGTAGTTTATTATATTTTCTTAAAGTGGTATAGTAAGAGCTAAGGTCAAGTCACCTAGTCTTATCAACAAATTCATTTAATGTGGCTATTTCCAATGTGTTTAGCATAGATTAAGGTAAATTTTACAAATTTAATGTTTGAGTGTGAGGTCATGATCAAGATTGAATCAGGTTCAAAGGAAGAATAAAGGTGACCCTTCAAATAGAAACATGTCCCAAGATAAAAAAGTAGACCAATAAAAAAACTAGTAAGTTGATAACATTGCAAGTTAAAGCATTTTTGAGAAGTTAATGTATGTTTGAATAGTTTAAGGTTTTCTTCATTATGTTTTGTATTTCTTATTACAATGTTTTAATATGAATCCTTGAGAAAAGGTCAAAATTTTAGGTCTATATCATGTAATAATGGTGTTGAATGTCAATTAACACTTTTGAAATTGCATGATATGTGTACTTAGTCGCACATCTTGTTCAAAATGGATTAGGACTACATTTACAATGTTAGAATTATTTTTTAACTACCCATTCAAATTTTTTAGAGTCAACATGAGAGACAATGAATAATCATTAGGGGAATAAAGGTGGGAAATGCTTTGGTATATCATTCTACCATCGTACAGGTCAAGGGAGACTCTATGGCTACTCGGTTCATCAGTTTCAATAGGTTAAGAAGGTAAAATAATTCATTTCTTGAGAAGAATGAACTTGTAGATGTCTATTTGCAAAGGTTTTTTATTGAGGATAAATTAATAAGCCCTTAAAAATATCTATAGTCTCCTTAGACTCAAATCCATGCTTGAAAATAAGTGATAGGCTCAAAAAGGCAAAAACCTATGCCATTTATCCATCAAGTTACAAAAATTTGTTTGTAAGATCAAGAAGGCCCAATGGCTTGAGGTTAGTTTTTAGAGGAGAAACAGAGTTGGATAAAAATATATTGCTAAAATGAGGGGACCCTAATACCCTTACATTTTATGGTGTTGGTTGTTTGATCAAGCTCCTTATCTTTATGAACAATCGTTAATGAGTTAAGGTGTGAAACAATGTCATAAAATCCTAGTAGCTCAATTTTGGGATGTTTCAGAGTATTGATGAGTTATTTATTGTAAACATATGTTTTTATTGGATCATTTAAGACTATAATAGTGTTCTTAGACCATTTACTAGTATCTATTTATCATGTGCCACTATCAAAATGAAAAAATATCTATTTTGAATGAATTGTAAACTTATTTGAGAAGCTACAGGTAAGATTTTGGTTTAAATTAGATGTTTTAATCCTAAAGTGACTTCCAATATATTCCTAAAACCTTATTTCACCTTATAATATCATCCCCAATAAGATATGATAGGTATCAGACCTTGATATTAATTGGCCTTAGTGTTCTCTAATGATGGTCCCAAGGAGGAGAAAGAGAGTACATGACTGTGACATGAAGGAAGGAGTCTCATCCACACATATGAATCCTTGTTTTAAAGAGTAAGCTTAAAAAATAGTAAAATACACTTAATAGCTTCATAAAATAATGACCTAATTAATAGTCATGATTGAGAACCTTAAGGTATGTTTTCAAAGCTAAGAAAAAAATGCTTTGTTAACCAAGATGTTTGCATACCTATAGGTCAACATTTATACCCAAAATTGGTAATGATAACATATATGGGTATTTTAAAGACATGTTTTTATCTCTCATCCCTATTACATGATCCTTATAATCCTTAAGGTCATATTATTCATGTCATAAGTGAAGAGAGAAAGAATGTGTGTACACCAAGCATTCAGTGAAGTGTGAGTTTTGTGTTTATGCAAGAGAATAAATTGTAAGATTAAATGCATTCACACAATATATTAATTTCATATAGGGTCATCAAAAAGTTCCAAAAATATCTAAGATATCAAACTTTAAACTTACCTACCCTCATGTAATGCATTTTATGGTTGTAGGCCTATATGCAGCATATGAGCCACAAAGGGCAAGTTTTTGCATGAGATCTAGGTTATGAAAATTAAATAGAGTTTAGAGGGCATAGAACAAGCCTTAATAATTTTTAAAAACTCTGATTTGAAGGGAGGACTATCTTACATTATAATTTTATGTATACACACTATATTGGTTTATCATGTAGATACCATATATACTCTGACTAACACACATTTTATAGATATTTTTCTTTTGAGGATAGTTATTACATAATTTTAAAAACTCCCCTAAAAATAGGGTGCATTCATATAGGTTTGTCATAGAGATCAGGCTATACGAATGCACTCAAAGTATATTTTTTAGTACACAAACACAAAATACAAAAATTAGTGTCAGGAAAACACAATGGGAAATAATGATGCATAGACCAATTTGAGTTGCAAAAGAATTAATATAGTTGGACATTAGTACCCATATTAGGAAACTAGCACCACCAACACTATTATCCAATATATGGCATTACTATCAAGTAGCCTCAATTTTAAGAAATTCTAAACTAGCCAAAAAAGTATAGAAAGTATAGCCTAGGTTTGCACATATTCAATTATAAATTACCATTTTTTACTTAGTTTAGAACATATTTATATGATTTTTATTAGATTTAGGGCATCATGCATGGAATGATCATTCCCATTTTATTTTATATACTAATATGTAGATGATTAAAACTTAATTTAGAATCCATATACTCATATATCAAATTCGGGGGCATCTACACAACACATTGTTTCCATATGCTCACTTATGCACCAATTAATCAGATGGAATGAAAAACTCCATGTCATTTTTTACATTATATAAAACATACAACATGTTCTAATTTATATGTCAGGGAATCTAGAACAACAAACATGCTCTGATTCCACCTCCTAGGATCTTGCTCCTCAGAAAGAGCACAGTATGATTACCAAATATAAGCAATTGAATATGCGGAAATAACCAGAAACACAAGTAACTAGAATTCACCAATAGCACAGAATATGAGAGACAATACACTATCTTGTATTAACACTAACAGAAAAGAATACAACAAAGAGCCGCCACACTCTTTCACCTTACAGAGATTCACCACACCTCAAGTGTTCAGTAATTCTTCTCACACACACTCTCCTACACAAAAAACGGTCCCAACAACCAACTCACACACAGAATTGGTGTTCACCTCACCAACCAGTCAGTAATAACCCTGCCGGTACATCAAGCACTCTATAGCACTTCAAGCTGATCTCTCATGAACCTGCAACCTGCAATTCAAAGACCAAACTTACATGTAGATCCCCAATGAGCTTGCAACAACCTGCAACTCACAGATCTTACAACTAGAAGGAACTCTTCCTTTCTATCTCATGCTTATACAATACATGCCAATGGGTCTATAAATAGATCCCTAACTCAAACACTAACTTAGACTCTTAATTTAGACAATTGTCCTCGCAGCACAAGACTCTAACTGGTCTCAACATGCAAACTCTTTGTTTACTTAACTAACTGTCCGTGAAAGGAGCAGTTCTGGAACACACAGGCGACCGACATCGGTCCCTGCTTGTCTGGTTCTGCCGACGTCGGCCGACTTCTTGCTGTCGCTGGTGGCCTTCTTCACTGGTATCTGCCATCGTCGGTCCTGCTGCCGACGCCGGTTCCTGTAGAACTCAGCAACCATCTGTTCCTCAGTTTGCAAAGGGTTGAAGCTTTTAGCTCCACAACCTAACAATCTCCCACTTGGAGATAAATAGCTGCAACTTGTACATGTACCTGTACACCGTCTAGTTTGTTCCCTTAGCTATGTATCCATCTTCAAAATCATCCTTGAAGACCAACCACCACAAAATCCGTGGTGCAAAACCTGTCATCCAAATTACCTGCCACATCCGCATCTACAACCATGTAGAAAAAGAACTTGACCCTGCATAGCATGTGCACCTGCTGCTGGTCCCACTGAACTGCCCTTCAGTATTACTTTCCTGGATTGACTCCAAACTTGTGATGACTCCCACTGCTTGGGAAAACTCAGGTTTAGTACATACCATGCACTCAACCTCATTATGTGAATCAAGACACCTGTTCATAGAACTGTCCAACCATCGGTGTGCTAACCAGTTTCACACAATCATCCTGAAACAAAGTCAACACATGACCTACCATGTCTCTAGAACACACTCATGCCAAAGAATCTTGCTGCTCCCAGATTCTCCATGACAAACACCTGAACTAGCTTTACCTTTAGTTCAGCAATACCTGTATATGTAACCCTGCAACAAGCACATCATACAGAAATAGGATAGTGTATCTAATACTATCCAACCTGGTAAAGAGTAACACAATGAACAAACCTCCATTGCTCTGCAGCTAATACAAGATCAAATACCCTAATCTTCCATCTCACGTATCCATTTCCGCTCTTCTTTATCCTTAACATCCATTCGTCTCTCAGTGCTTACTTCCAGCTGACAACACTACCCAAAACCCCTGTTTGGTTCTCCTCCAAGGAATCACATCCTCATCCATGCCTAGCTCCCACTGTTTCCTGGATCTACCTGTTCTGCTTCTTCAATAACTTCCTGGTCCTATGCCATAAGTGAGCAACAAGTAGTGTAAAGAAGGGAAATAATGAATTTAAGAACTTACTTACACCTTCAGTCCTCCACATGGGTGCTTGAGACTCCATGACAGCTTGCTATCCACCCAAAATTCATCTCAGTGACCGATGCCGGTCACATCTCAGTCTACAGCCGACCGATGTCGGTTTCCTGCGAATGCCTCCCTGCCGACGTCAGTTTTCCCTGACCGACGCCGGTCTCTGTCTGCCCCGAGTCACTGATGTCGGGCTGCACATAGCCGACATCGGTCCCTATCTGGACACTGACGCCAGTTTTCCTGCCGACGTCGGTCTCTGTGTTTTTCTTGTGAGACCTGACTTTTTCCTGCGAGCTCCTTTTGGATCAAACCCTTGTCCAAATCACCCTTGCTCTGCTCAGAATTCCTCTGCACTTTGTGCTAAACTCTGTCCGTCACTTTCTCCTTGAAAACCAAGGCTTTCCTGTTCTTGTCACTAACATCAAATTCCTCAAGAAACCTCACCTTCTTCTTCTGCATACAGAAACCACGATCCATGCCTTCCAAATCTGAAAGCATATCCTTTGACTCAAGAACCAGCATCTCCTTCTTATCTATGTGACCAAGCCTATCAAGCCACATCTCTGAATCTACAACTGAAGTAGATAACCCAGAAAGAGAATCAGTAAAACAAGTAGATAGATAAAGCGTACCTACTTTCTTACCTCTAGCTACAACAAGTGTACCCTTGGTAACCTTCCAAGAGTCCACTGTGAGAGTTACTGTGCAACCCTCTTCACCCAAACTTCTAACAGAAATCAGATTCCGCTTCAGAACTGGGACGTGCATGACCTCCTTTAACACCCATGTGTTACCTGTCTGCAGTTTCAGCTTCACTTTGCCTTTGCCAACAATCTGACAAGGCTTACCATCCCCTACACAAATTTCTCCAAAATCTCCCTGGACATACTCATGAAAAGATTCCCTATGTGGGGATGCATGAAAAGAGGCACCAGAATCTAATACCCAAGATTCTACTTTATCCAAAGAACATACCAGAGCATCCTGTGCAATGTAACCCGCAACATTTGCTTCTTCTTCATGTTCTTCATGCTGATCTGTACCCAATCTACAATCTCTCTTTAAGTGCCCTTGCTTTCCACATTTCCAGCAGGTTATTCTGCCATACCTGGACTTGGATCTCTTGCCCGTCTTCGACCTTGATCTCCCACGCTCTATCTTCTCTCTTGGCCTTCCTCTTCCTTCAACACTCAAAGCATCTCCAGATGATTCCCCTATGCTTTTCCTGCGTATCTCTTCGTTCAAGATTACACTCACAATATCATCCACTTTTAAGACTTTTGAAGGAGACACAGTATTAGAAACTGCCATTACCAAACCTTCCCAACTTTCAGGTAATGAACACAAGATTAAGAGAGCTCTTATTTCATCATCAAATACAATATTGACTGAACTTAACTGGTTTACTAAACCATGAAAATCACTAAGATGGCTATGAACAGATCCACCTTCCAACATTTGCAAATTAAATAAACGCTTCATAAGAAATACCTTATTCGAAGCTGAGGGTTTTTCATATAAATTTGCCAAAGATTCCATCAACTCCACCATTGTCTTACACTGTGATAAGCTGGAAATCACAGATGATTCAAGACTCAATCTAACAGATCCCAGAGCCTTCCGATCAAGAACCTCCCATTCTTCATCTTTCATATCTGAGGGTTTGCTAGCAACCCCACCCAACGGTAAGTACAAATCTTTCTGATACAGATAGTCCTCAATCTGCATCCTCCATAATTGGTAGTTCTTGCCATTGAACTTTTCCATTCGTAGTTGACTGCTTTCTGTCATTGCTCAACTCCCACTCAAACAGAAACCCTGTGAGTAACCTGTAATCAAAACACACTACCCAGATCTACACCAATCTGTTAGTATCCCAACCTAAAGCTCTGATACCACTTGATGGTATCAAGCTTAAGAACCTACAACCAAGGCTTTGATACCACTTGTCAGGGAATCTAGAACAACAAACATGCTCTGATTCCACCTCCTAGGATCTTGCTCCTCAGAAAGAGCACAGTATGATTACCAAATATAAGCAATTGAATATGCGGAAATAACCAGAAACACAAGTAACTAGAATTCACCAATAGCACAGAATATGAGAGACAATACACTATCTTGTATTAACACTAATAGAAAAGAATACAACAAAGAGCTGCCACACTCTTTCACCTTACAGAGATTCGCCACACCTCAAGTGTTCAGTAATTCTTCTCACACACACTCTCCTACACAAAAAACGGTCCCAACAACCAACTCACACACAGAATTGGTGTTCACCTCACCAACCAGTCAGTAATAACCCTGCCGGTACATCAAGCACTCTATAGCACTTCAAGCTGATCTCTCATGAACCTGCAACCTACAATTCAAAGACCAAACTTACATGTAGATCCCCAATGAGCTTGCAACAACCTGCAACTCACAGATCTTACAACTAGAAGGAACTCTTCCTTTCTATCTCATGCTTATATAATACATGCCAATGGGTCTATAAATAGATCCCTAACTCAAACACTAACTTAGACTCTTAATTTAGACAATTGTCCTCGCAGCACAAGACTCTAACTGGTCTCAACATGCAAACTCTTCATTTACTTAACTAACTGTCTGTGAAAGGAGCAGTTCTGGAACACACAGGCGATCGACGTCAGTCCCTGCTTGTCTGGTTATGCCGACGTCGGCCGACTTCCTGCCGTTGCCGGTGGCCTTCTTCACTGGTATCTGCCGTCGTCGGTCCTGCTGTCGACGCCGGTTCCTGTAGAACTCAGCAACCATCTGTTCCTCAGTTTACAAAGGGTTGAAGCTTTTAGCTCCACAACCTAACATTATACACTATATTGATGTCTTACTCTATCTACAGCGGTTGACATTCCTGAGTGACCTAGATCTATTTTACATTTTAGAGTTTCTGAGTGGCCTAGAACCATCTTATATAGTTTAGTTACATCACACAAATTTAGTTTTAGATGCATATACTACACATGGGTAGTAAATTATGGACTCATAGTATACTTTAGTTATTGAACAACCTACATGAGAGGGTTAGACACATCATCAATCTAGTCCAAGATAATCATAGGTCGTAATCCACCAAGCAGTGATGGGAAATGATGAAGTCAAAACCATATTAAGTTATTGAGCCACCCACACATGGGGATTGATAAAACCATCAACTCAATCCAAGTTTTTCACTAATTGATCACTATCTACATACACACATACATAGGTTGTCACGGAGTTTATGCATTGGTTTGCATACCTAGTGAGGTGTATTCATTAATTTCCTTTCTCTTATCTCTTTACTCAATTTTGTCTTTAATTTTTAAAACTCCTAAGTAAGAACTAATCTATGCATGTTTCATTTATAAGAAACATAATGGAGAATGATTTATATACTCATAATCCAAATTCATGGGATTCACCTCTTAGGTAAGTCTAGGTACTCTTATTTTTCCTTTATCCTAGTCATTTCACTTTGCTACATTATATAATAAAGGGGGGCAGGGGAATGTAATCATATAAAAATGATACTTGATTTTTAAGAGTGTTACTTTAGACCACCCATACCTAACTTAGACCTAAATCTATCTTAATTCATATTTAAACAATAATCTAACCTTTATGTGGGGTAGACACATCCTTAAACATCACTAAAGTAGTCCTAGACCCTCACTTTAGCATCTTGACCCCTTGTGCCTTAGGTTATGCCACCTAGACACTAGTGCCATAATTTGGATAGTAGTGTTAATGGTGCTAGTCTCCTAGTTTGGGTGTTATTATCTTTTTCCCACTTTTAACCACCAATAGATATCTTTTCAAAACAAAAACCACCTAGGGTTAACTTAGACATCTTTTAAGACCTACACAAGTACTATAACAATATATATACATGACTTTTAACCCATTATTCACTAGATATAAATCATATGAAAATAACAAAAACTATCTCAGAACAAGTTGTACATAATCAAGGTTATCCA
>JARHVA010003359.1:802500-872500 GCA_037957365.1 Torreya grandis
TATTTCACATCAAGTAGTCTAGATTATAATTGACATTAATTAATATCCATTTGTAATTCTAAAAATATATACACCTAATGATATCCCTAATCGCTCCTTATTTTAGTGATCTTTGGCTGATGGGCTTCTTCCTACCACTTGGCTAGTGTGTGGGGATTTCAACATGATTAAACACCCCCAAAACAAGGTTGGGGTCCTCCGCATACATTTATATGTTTGTAAACATGAGGCTTAGATTTATTTCAAAAATAAAAGGGGTCTGTATGACCCACTCCTTTAGTGATTGACATGTAACCCCATGTCTTGGTTTACATGGTCCAACTACTAATCTTGGGATCACCTAGTTCTCCAAGGGATCGACTATTTTATATTGTTAGAGAAAAATATTTTTTCCTTTTCTAGAATTGATGGCTAGCCTATCAATGGCCATGATAGTATTATTTTGTTAGACCATTCCCCTATTTATTGTAAAGTTGAATGGCATTTGGGAAAAGATAATGTGTCATTTAATAAATTTATCCTTAATAATTCTATCTTGATTCATGCTATAATGATCTAACTCATCATGCATATCTGAAACCTTTACCCATGGCCCTCTTACATCCCCAAATGAATTAAGTGATGGAATGAAGCCATTATTAGCACCACCTCCTTCCTCTTACACCATGGTAAACATGTTGCTTGGATTAGAAAGTGGTTAGAAGAGTCCATGCCCAATGAGTTTTGAGAGGTCTCCATCTCTCTCAAGTTTGATCCTTTCAATGTGTAGTTATAATGGTTTTTAGCCTCTCCTAAACACCACCTTAATGTGGAAAAAAGCCATGAAACCATAGGTGATCATATTTTTGCTTGGGTATATTGGCTAAAAAATGTTGACAAAGCCTCTAAAGTTGTTTTAAAGAACTAATAGCTAAGCAATCTTAAGGGAAAATCAAAACCATTAAAGTGTCTTAGTCCTGATTGAATTCTAAGTCTGATATCTCTTTAGATTTCCTTGAATACTATAATATGGTTTTTTGAGCTCAACATTTCATAGATGAATGAACCTAAGTGATTTAAAAGTGCCTTGATGTGGTGACTCATAGGCTCATGCCCATTAATCACTAGATTTGTGATTTCCTATTCACCTTGTAGGAGCTCATAGAGGCTTTACATTGCATGAACAAAAATAAATCCCCCAACCTCTATGGCTTCCCATGTAAATTTTATAAATCCACCTGGGAGTCTATCAAACCTAATTTACTGCAAGTCTACAAAAAAGCCTTAAAGAATCAATCTGTTGGACTGATGATCAACCAAGGTAATATAAAATTCATTCTAAAATATAAATATCCTAAGTTGGTTATTACTTAGAGGCTGATAACCTTGCTTAATTTTTATTACAATATTCTTGATAAAGCCGTTGCCAACCATGTCTAGCACATTTTAACTACCATTGTTAAACTAGATCAAATATGATTTATTAGAGGGTGTTATATTTTGGATAATATTATTTTGATTGGGAAGTCATGGATTGGGTAAATTCCTCTCTCTAGATAACTATTTTTATTAAATTATACATTTAAAAAGCTTATGATAAGATTGAGTGGCAATTTATTCTTTCCATGCTCAAGGATCTCAGCTTTTGCCCCTACTTCATTTATGTGGTGTATACATTACTTCATGATGCTTCTCATTATTAATGTTCATAAAACTAAGGGTATTGAGCTTAAGCATTCTATTTTTCAAGGTTATCCCCTTACTACAATGATGTATGTGTTATTTGTTGAAGCCTTAGGTTATCTCTTGTATTTCAAAAAATTTCAAGGGCTTATTCAAGACATTATTTTGTCCAAACGTATCTTCCAGATCATCAATGGGCACTTTGTAAATGACACCTTCCTCATGCTCATAGAACAAGAGGACACCTTTAATGAATCCATCTAATGACTTGACACTTTCTATCTAGCTTATGGTATAGCCTACAATAGAGTAAAACTTAGTGTTTCTAATAAAGCATGATGCCTATGTCTGAGTGGTTTCACAAGTATAATTAGAAATGGATTGATAGGGGGAATAATTAAAGTTATTATGTGTCCCATTTTATTTTGATAGTTCAGCAACTAAGATTTGGTAGTATGTCCTCAATAGGATTGAAAAGAAGATTTAATATTAGATCACTAGGCCCTTATATTTAGCCAACAAGTTTTAAATTTGTACCAAAATCTTGGATGCTACTTATGTCTACTATTACTCTTGTTAGGCTGCCTCCAAGGATTCTTATGATTTTATGGATTAAAATCCTTATAGAATTCCTCTATACCAATTTAAATCATGTCTAGGGTTTTCATTGGGTGGCTTAGGATAGTTGTTGTCTCCCTTGTGATAAAGGTGACATAGGCGTCATTGACACCTATCAACAAAGTATGGATTTGTGTGCTAAGTGGGTTTTTTTGACTATTAATATTGGAAAATTTTTATAATACATTATATTTTCATAGGCTCCCCTAATGCTAGAACCATTTATAAAAATATTAGCTTCCAATATCTTGTCATCACTACAGCTCCTATCAATATTTCTAGCTTTTTATGGGTCAAAAGCATTTACAAGGATTTTGAAGTTGTAAAAACCCACTTGAAGTGCATTGGGGCTAGTTTTCACATAGATTTATCTTGTAATGACCATAGCTTATAGTGGTCCTCTATTATTAATAATTCATATGTTCTCCTGATTGAATTACCCGTTATTAATGATCTACAATTATTGAGAAAACGGATTCACACTATTCAATATTTTGTTACCTCTAGGTATTAAATTACTTAATATGAACTAAAAATCAAGTTTAAGTTAAATAATATAGACTTACCTTCTATTCTTCACATTCAAGAGTTACTACCTGATGGTATGTTACATAAAATTGACATGTATCCTCCAAGTCCTAGTGGAAAGATTGAAGGTGGAACTATGATATGCATTTCAAGAGATACTCTCCCCAAATACATTATAAGGTGATAAGTTTCTTCTATATATATTTAATCAAGCTAAAAAAGTGATAGGGTCTCTAGTCTTCTCATAGGACTTGGCTTACTAGTCTGGATCATGTGTGGAAACCTAGCCTAGAGCCCAAGTTGGCTCATATTTTATGGTGTTTTATTTATTAAGGGATTCTCCTTGGTGAGAGACTAATCCACCTATGCATTCCCCAACCCTTCTATCTAGATTATAATCATCTATAATCCTTTAAACATATGTTCTAATTTTGTCTAAAATCTAATCTATTTATCATTAGATCCATTCATTATTTAAACCCTATCAACCTAAGCCTTTCTCTTAAAAACATGCTCCCTTTGGGGATTATTCTAATCATCTATCTTATATTGCCTTTGTCTATCAATACTTATATGTTAATATTCTAATCCATCTATGGAAAGACATGAACAATTTTATTTTTAAGCATGAGAACTATCAAATTTCATTTTATACTAATGAAAAGGTGGTTATTACTTTTTTAGTCTATTTATTTATTCAAGATCCAGTGGAAAATATGACTCTAGAGTTTTTCCACCTATAGGAGTTCCTTGACCACTAGGTTAATTCCCCTTACACCATGAATAGGGTTCTACTTTTTGGCCCACCTAGCGATTTGCCACCTCTTCCTCATAGTATGTATCAAAGCAAAGGTTAGTATAGAAACATGGGCCACTTTTCTCCTCACCTTCCCCCAGGGGGTGGATAGATTAATCATGGTAAGTATGATTCTATTCCTTTATAGTGGTCTTTGAGAATCATTATTATTCCTATATAGTTGATTGATGGTTGGCCTAGCACTATTCATGATGACCCCCTATATGGATGGAATGATCCATAAATTCTTGATGAGGAACTAATTGCTTGGTTAATATTTCCCAAGGATGATCATCTACCTTTGCCTCTTGGGGTGGTGGTCTTCTACATAGTTCTCTATTGTTTATCTCTTAAGTGCCATTATCTCCCATACCATGGTATTCCATGATCATCCCACATCTTTGCATCTATGTGATTATGGATAAAAAATACTTAGAATATATTATAAAATTTGGGTCTAATAGGGTCAAGATTTACAAAACTAGTTTCTATTTAGTCTAGCAAACAAAGTCTAATGTGAAGAATTAAACTCCCATTGCTTCTTTAACTTATTTAAAGCTAGAGAGAAAGGGATCATCAATTGATAAAAGGAGACATGGATAATGATTTTTATCAAAGTTCCATCTCTAGTATTTATACCAAGAACATGGATAGTGTAAACCCATTTTATGAAACATTACATCTGATAAAATTTTCCTATATGTGCAAAATGGAAGGTAAGTTAGAATTGATTAAATTGTATTTTTATTTTAATAGAGGCTAACAAGGCCAATTCAAAGTAGAAATCAAACCCTTAGCTTTATGAATATTTTTTATAAGAGATTTAAATCTTTCATACCTAGAAATATAATCAAACCCTTAGCTTTATGAATTAGTCATAATAGGATACCGCCACATGTTATGGTCATTGAAATACAATCCATTTCATAAATAATCACCCACCCATCTAGGGTATTGTTTGATGTCTTTAAAATATTTATAAATGTTTTTATCCATGAATGATTCCTCAGTTTTTATAGGATATTTGGTAATAATTAAGTTATGAAACCAAACTTTTTTCTAACCAACTTTATCATCTAATAATCCATAAGAAACATAATGCCACAAGATAATTTAATGATCCTTATTTCCTTCAATTGATCTAACCACCCATTTATAAAATATAGTGATGATTTTTATATAGATGCCAATAAATCCCATACCACCTTTCTAATGAGGAAGACAAAAATTATCCCAAATAATTCTATGGTATCCATAGGTTTGTTTAATATTAGCCCATTAAAAATCACTGAGCACTGTGGCTAACTTATCATATGAGGCTTTAGAGGGGCTCAATAAGAAGGGTAGTAGACATGGGTGGTAGACTTGTCATATTTTATATGTTGGTAAAGTGGGGTTTTGTAAAGTAAAATAATGTCATTCAACATTCGTACCTAATGTTAAACCCATAACTACTAACCTTGTCTCACTTTTTGTGTGGGAAACATTAATATGAGTTTAAAGGAAATATTTGATGTTATATTTTATTGTGATACCATATTTTTATATTTAAATATTGTAACATTATTATTTATTATTGATTTCAGGCACCATGTCCACCTTATATTTCCATACATCACATCATTCAATATGCTTAACACATGGGGATATGATCATATTGTGGCATGTATATTACATATAAATTAGATACCATTATTAGAGGAGTAGAAGGCCAAGTAGTGGAGTGAAATTGATTAGATTATTTATCACACTAGTTACATAGTGGAGCTTTTTCTTGTAATTTATATTTAATTAAAATCTCATCCCACTACGGTGACTCCTTATCCTTCTCTATCCTAACTGATGCATTCTAGTAGTACAAGTCTCCTATTTCACCATGATTAAATGAGAAAGCTACAACTTCTAGTCTTTATAAGGTTTAAAATCTATAAATACTAACTTTTCCTTTATCTCTGGGCTTTCATTTGTACTGGTTGTGGAGGTTCAAAACTAAAACACAATGTTTGCTTGACATAAAATCTCATATATTGGGTAAAATTATTTGTAAATAGATAACTTTTATACTTAAATTTAGACTATTTTCAATCTATACATCTACCTTTGCAATGAAAACTTGTAAATTAATTACTTCTTTTTTATAATATAGTGATAGTACCAAGTTTTTATTACATAGTTTTAGAGTTTTATACCCTTTAATAAAGTATTATTATCATTCCTTACTGAAATTATAGAGTTAATCATCATATTACCTATTAAACACTCCTTATGGGTTGTTAATCTAGTCCCTATGATAAAGAAGTGTGGGGAGATCATATTATGTGTAGATTTTAGAGATTTGAATAGGATGCTATTGAGAGATCATTACCCGTTACCCTCTATGGAGTGAATTATTCAAGTGGTTATAGGTTCTCAATTATTATCTATCTTGGATGGCTACTATGGTTATAATCAAGTCTTGGTGAAGGAAGAGGATCAATATAAAATAATATTTACTACTAAATATGGCACATATGCCTAGAAAAGAATGTCATTTGGGATGTCTAATGCATGGGTTAATTTCCAAAGATCCATGAATATGGATTTCTAAGGCTTGATTAATGTAATAGTACGAATATATCTTGATGAAATAAATTTTTATGAAATAATACTAATGATCATATAGCTCATCTTAGATTGATTTTTGAAATATGAAAGCAATATCAGATCTCTTTAAACCCTAATAAGTCTTTTTTTGATGTTCACGAGGGTAATATCTTAGGTCAAATTGTCTCAAAATATGGGCTTGCCATAGAACCTAAAAGAGTAAGGGCCATATTGGATTTATCTTTGATTATACATAAAAAAGGTTTTCAAAGCATTTTTGGGAATAATATTTTTGTTAGAAGGTTCATACCTAATTCTGCCAACTTTGAGAAGCCTATAATAACAATGTTGAAGAGATACCAAGTATTCAATTAGATCAAATAAGTAAAAAATAGTTTTGAGGATAATAAGCAATCCATTGCCCAAACACTTAAATTGATCAATCCTAATTTCTCAAAAGATTTATTCTTGTATGCTCTCGCTAACATTGACACTATCTCAGCTATGTTGATGCTACAAAATGGTGAAGGTCTTGAGTAACCTATTACCTTTTTTAGTCATGTGATAGAGGATTATGAATAAGGACACATCTTTATTGAGAAGCAAGTGTTGGAAATTATAATAAGCCTTGATAAGATTAGGCATATGGTTTATAACAAAAAAAATTATGTCATGGTGACACATCTATGCATAAGAGACATCCTTTTAAACAAGGATTTGAATGAGAAAAGTGTTAGGTGGACAACAAAGGTCATGGATTATGATGTGGAGATCAAGGATACAAAGTTTATAAGAGGAAGAGGGCTATGTGAAAATTTGGCATCAGACCTTCAAGAACAAGAAGAATATGTTTTATCATTTCAAGATGATCCTTATACAACTATACTTTCATCCTTTGTAAGTTGGACATAAGATATGGTAAGATTTATTAAAACATGTGAGTGTCCAATAGGTTTAGATCAAGCAAAATTAAGGTAATTTAGATTACAATCCAACACTTATGTTCTTTTTGATGGAATTATATTTTGCAAGGATATTAATGGGATGTTGTTGAGGTGTGTTGAAATTTATTATGTTGAAAATATTTTGGAGCAATTTCATGATAGACCTAAAGGAGGTCACTTTGCACCAAAGAACATAACATCAAAAATAATGAGAGTTGGGTATTATTGACATATCTTTTTTTATAGAATCGTATGCATGGGTAAGGAGGTGTTAAAAGTATGTATTTTTCATAGGGAAATAATATATTGCATCCCTACCTCTCAATCCTATTCAAGTGTAACAACCATTCATGTAATGGGGTCTTGATTTCATTGGCATCAAAAAACCCATTTAAAGTATAGGACATAAGTGGGTGCTTAAATCCATTGACTATTTCACAATATGGGTGGAAGTAATATCCATCAAGGAGGCAATTGAAAATTTAGTTCATGACTTTTATGAAGGTCTAGTAACTAGATTTGGAGTACCTTCCACAATGATTTATGATTATATAATGGCATTTAGTGGTGAAAACATAAGTGAAATGGATCTTAAACATGGAATATACCTAAGTAATTAAAATATTATCCTCAAAGAAATGGACTATTTGAGTCCACATAAAATAATCTAATTAGAATTAGTAAGAGGATAATGGAAGAGAATCAAATATATTGGCATGCTATGTTGAAGATAGCCTTATGGGTTGATAGGATTACCTTAAAGAGGGTTGTTGGTAACTCAACATACATGCTTATTTATGGGAGAGAGGCCAAGTTGCCTATATCTATTTAATTTATATCCCTAGAGTTATCACATCAAATTGAAATGATAGAGAGTGATCTTATGAAAATAAGGTTGACATAGTTGATGGCATTGGAAGAGCTAATAAATCATGCTATGCATACCATAGAGTTCCATCAATCCCAATTAAATATGACCTTTGATAGGAGGGATATTTTAAGAGTGTATCAAAAAGTGTAGCTTGTGTCGAAGTGGGATGAACAAGGGCCAAACTTGAGAGACATACAAAGTTTGATACATTGTGGATTGCGCCCCATGTTATCATTGGATATAAACAACATAATGCTTTTCATCTTACAAAGCTTAATGGAGAGGATTTTAGTATCGTAGTCAATTAGATAATATTGAAACCATGTTAATAAGGCTAATTCTATAGTATTATACATATAAAAATAGGTTTGTGTTTTCCCTAAGTGCTTGAGAATAGATTTGTTTATTTGTTTTGGTTGTCTTCCTTCTATGCTTCCTATGACACACACACATGTGTGTGTGTGGTGTTTTGTAACTTTTCTCAATTTTCAATTTATGTCAAGGTTAATATCAAGTAGAAATTTTAGAGTGCCTTTAAGTCAGGAAACATTCATGACCCCTTAGCTTAGTGGAGAATGAAGGTCATTAGTCTTGGTGCATAAAAAGCATGTAATTCTAAGAGGTCACCAAAAATGTTAACTAAAATTAGTCTTCATAGGTGAATAATAATAAAAAATTTGGTCATAATGATATTAGCTTTGTTGATAACCATTAGAAGAATATTTTATAAACCATGGTTGGTCTCATGGTGATAGCCTTTGTGTTGTTTTTGGTAGTTTTACAGATTCTCTTAAGGTGATCTAGTAAGAGGCAAGGTCAAGTCACCTAATATTATCAACAAATTAAATCAATGTGGCCATTTCTAATGTGTTTAACATATATTAAGGTAAATTTTACAAAGTTAATGTTTGAGTTTGAAGTCAAGGTGAAGATAGAGTCATGGTAAAGGAAGAATAAAAGTGACCCTTCAAATAGGAATGTGTCCCAAGTTGAGTAAGTAGATTAAGAAATAAAATAGTAAGTTGATAACATTACAATTTTAAGCATTTTGGAGAAGTTAACATATGTTTGGAAAGTTTAAGGTTTTCTTCATTATGTCTTGTATTTCTTATTGTAATGTTTTAATATAAATCTTTGAGAAAAGTCCAAAATTTAAGGTCTATATCAAGGAATAAGGGTATTTTATGCCATTTAACACTTTTAAAATGTCATGATATGTGTATTTGGTCATACATCTTGTTCAAGATGGCTTAAGACTACTTTTCCAATGTTATAATTCTTTTTTAACTACCCATTCATATTTTATACCATCCAAATGAGAGATAATGAAGTATTTATAGAGGAAGAAAGGTGGGAAATTATTTGGTACATAATTATACCATCGTCTAGGTCAAAGGAGACTCTATGGCTACTTATTTCATCAACTCCAATAGGTCAAGAAGGTAAAATAATCTGTTTCTTGAGGAGAATAAACCTATATATGTCTATTTGCAAAGATTTTATCTTGAATATAAATTTACAATCATATTCAAGGATATATATAGTCTTCTTAAACTCAAATTCATGATTAAGAAGAAGTGATAGGGTTAGAAATGGAAAAAACCTATGCCGTTTCTATATCAGGTTACACAAATATGTTTGCAAGCCCAATAAGGCCCAATGTTTTGAGGTTAGTTCTTAGAGGAGAAAGATATTTGGATTAAAATATCTTGGGAAAAGGAGGGGATACTAATACCCTTCTAGTTTATGGTGTTGGTTTGTTTTTATCAATATCCTTTTATTTATGAAGAATTTTTAAGGAATTAAGTTGTAAAATAATGACTTAAAATCCTAGTAGCTTAGTTATGGGTAGCTTCAAAGAAATTATGAGCTATTTATTATAAATGGATGATTTTTTGAGATCATGTAAGAGTATAATAGTGTTATCACACCTTTTACCATCATCCATTTGGCACATGCCACCATCAAAAGGGAAAAAACCTCTATTTTGAATGAGTTGAAAACCTATTTAAGAATCCATGGGCAAGGTTTTGGTTTAAATTAGATGTTTTCATCCTAAAATTATTTCCAATCTATCCATAAAACCTCATGTCACCATATAATATCATCCCCAAGAAGATATGATAGGTATCAGACCTCAGAGTCATTGACATTAATTTTCTCTAATGATGGTCCCAAGGAGGAGAAAGAGAGTACATAACTGTGACATGAAGGAAGGATTATCATCCACACTTGTGAATCCTTGTTTTAAAGAGTAAGTTTCAAACATAGTGAAATACCTTCAATAGCTTCATCAAATCATTCCCTAAATGGTAGTCATGATTGAGGACCTTAATGTATGTTTTCAAAGCTAATAAAAAATGCTTTGTTAACCAACATGTATGCATACTTGTAGGTCAACATTTGTACCCAAAATTGTTAATGATAATATGTATAGGGTTTTTGAATACATGTTTATATCTCTCATCCTTATTTCATGATATTTATAATCCTTGAGGTCATATTCTTCAAGTCATAAGTGAAGAGATAAAGAGCGGAATTAGTTCACCACATCCACCCAACATCTTCAAATATGTCCCTTTATTTCATAATAACTACACAAGCATATTTGAACATAGCCATTGAATTAAAAAAATGATATGATTTAATACAAAAATAATAAAATTTAATAGCATGTGAATGAAAATTTTAAGGGACACCATGAACATACTAGTAAAAGTGACACAAATGTAAAGGAACACCAAAAAAAAAATAACAACTACAAAAACAACAAAAATAATAATAAATGGCATTTGGGCTCCATGACATTTAGGGGAGAGTGACTTGAAAAAGGCATGTTGATCATGTTTTATATAATACATATGGAAATATTAATTGCCACATTAAAGGAAGCAAACCATGTAAAGCATCTTAAAAATGGTTATTGTATACTAATGAGACAAACATATTCTAACATGTCCATCAAATTTTGAAGTGTCAGAATATGTATGAAATAATCAAATTCATAATTAAATAAATAATCCATTATATCCCTTTACAAATTTGTGTGTATACTAGTAAATGTTTAGTCTTCCATCCCATGTTCAAATCTATTTTCACCGAAATAAGAATTTTTGTTTGGGAACATTTAGTGGGTCCTTGTGGAAGCCATGGAAGTTGGGGGCATGGAAATATAAAGATGTCATAGATATAAATACAAAAATAATGTGAATGGAAAAATATCAATAACAACTACGAAAAATAATATTTGTAATGTTGAAAATATGAATGAATAACATAATATCATTAATTCACAACAACATATCAATAACATAACAACACAAATTGACAAAATGATTTGGTTTAATAGTAAAATAATATTTTTTACTATTATGTTAGTGAATAACTTCAGTTTACTTAAATGTAATGTAGTAATAAAAACCTTAAGTATATTTAAATTAATTTTAATCTAACCCTCTAAATCTCTAAATTAATAAAATTCAAATCTAATACTCAAGAAATCAAATATTAGTTGGTCTATAAATTTTCATTTATAGACAAATTGTATCTCATCAACTAAGTTTAAAGTTTGATTTTTGTGGGAATGGTGAGGCTTAAAAAATGTATGAAAATTAAATTTTGAAGGTGGAAACAATTAATGGAGGAGATTGGTTTTTAATGTTGCATATTATGGAGCAAGATATTTTAAATTTGAATATGATAGTATGTAATAAAATGTAAGTGCACTAGTTATAATATTATATAACGTAGAATATTTGAGATTATGTCTTGTATAAGTTACAATCAGATGTATGAAATTGACTTTGTGTCACTTATATAATTAAAAAAGTTTGGGGTTTAAAATTATTGGCACCTAAAAATATTACAAAAGGACATAATGTTTTCAAAAGTGTGTTTAATTTCGAGTATGTTATACATTTTATTAAAAATTATGGTGTTTATTTAATTGTAATATGCATGTAATATTTAAAAATAAGTCTATATATTTTATATTATTTATGCAAAAAATAATAAGACCCTATATACACCCTAAATTGCTCAAGCAACCACATATCATGTCTTTTCACAGTCCTTTCACAAGAGACCCCGATTGGAGAATATGAGTCTTATTTGCATTTAGCCATGTCTTTTTGTTTTGTTTTGATTTGGTATTATTTTATACCCTAGACACCTCTTTAACCATTCCAAATCATTCATAACCTTCCAAACTTAACCCTTACTATCCCAGATCTCTCTCTCTAGGCTTATTCCATCCCCCTAGGTCTTGGACCCTCTTAATAATAGTGCCTAAATAAGACTACAATGTTGAAACCTAGGGTCTCAAGTTTATGGAATTATTGTCCATGTGAAAATTTGATTCTAATGGTCAGTTTATTTCACAAGATGAGCCTGACCCCTTTTATTTTCTTTGTTCATAAGTTTTTTAATGTTGGTCAAATGCAATTAAGACTCCCACATTTTCAATAATGAGTCTCCTATATAAAGGACTACACAAGGAATTTTATATCTAGCACTTACTACTTTAGCATATTAGACATGATAAAAAAAATCAATATTATAACTCAACTTCTCTACATCACACATAAACTTGCATACTTGATCAAGGAAGGGCCTAGGAAAAATTCATTCTTGCATCTATCATGTGTGTTGATTATGCATGATCCCTAAGGGAGAATTACATTAGATTTGAGACCCTATATTGAGGTTTAATTTAGGTAACAATCAAAATAGTAGGGGTTCTTGATTGTGTGATCATTCTTCCCCTAACCTAGTTTTTCTCCCTTTTGCTTTTGATCTATTTTTTATTTCTAAATGTGTAGAAGGATATAGCTACTGAAGATTGAAACAAACCTAACGTGAGCTTTGGTGACTCCCAAGACTTGAAATTGAGTACACATAGTCATATTAAGCAAGTGAGTAAAACCCAAAAAGGTTATAGCCTGAAGATAATAGCACTAGGAAGGACTATAGCATCAGATACTAGGGTGTCTTATTTTCAGTGCTCCCATCCAATCAAAAAATAGAAGCCAGAGCTAGATTTATGACACTATCCCTGTCCTGCTCCTCAAATTTCAAACTCAAAATCTTTTGTTTCAGTCTAAAACTAGATAAGTTTATTTCTATTTCTCTTGCATAATTACTTGTTAAAATCCATATTTTCCCCTTTTAAACTAGTTTTTTTTCCTATCATTCTAGACCCTTATTATTTAGTATCTAAACACTAGATTCTCAAAAATAATAAACAATTTGGTAAACCCAACTTATTTTGAATAAAATAAAAAACCCTACGTCCCCTTAGAGTTTTTCCTTCATATTTTGTACAAAAATTACATTAATTTTTTTTATTTTTGTAGTAATTTTTGTGTAATTATTCCATTCAAAAATATTTTTAGAATTTAAATTATAGACATAATTCTCAAAAATTCTAAAACCCTAGCTCAAAACCCTATAAAACCCAAGTTTCCCTCACAAATTTTAGAGATTAATTTTGAAAATTTTGAAAGTGTGATAAAAATATTGTCAAAATTTCTAAATTAGTAGTTATTTTGTGCAAAAATTACTTTACAATTTTTTTAATTTTCGTACTAATTATTCTATTCAAAAATATTTTTAGAATTTAAATTATAGCCATAATTTTCAAAAATTCTAAAACCCTAGCTCAATACCCTAGATTTCCAAACTAGGTCTTTAAACCCCAAGCTTCCCTCATAAATTTTAGAGATTAATTTTAAATTTTTTGAAAATTGTTTAGTGTACCAAAAATATTTTCAAAATTTCTAAGTAATTATTTTGTGCAAAAAATCAATTTCAAATTTATGATTTCTATATCAATTTTTGTGCAATGATCTTGTTCAAATTAATTTTAGAATTTAAATTATAGCCATAATTTTCAAAAATTCTAAAACCCTAGCCCAAAACCCTAGATTCCTAAACTAGGCCCTCCACCTTCAAACCATTCATTCTTGCAATTTTTAGAAATTAATTTCAATTTTTTTACAAATTGTTTGGATAGTCACAAGTATTTTTAAAATTTCCCTATTAGTAGTTATTATTACATTTATTTGATTAATAGTACTTATTCATATTATTTTTGGTGAAAGAAATAAAATGGACACTAAGGCACTTCTTCTCTCTCATCCCATAGACAAATTTCCTAATTTTTCATATAATTATGATAATGAGTGGATAAATTTGCAAAATTGCACAGTAGCTAAAAATGTGGAAAATGGTTTAATTTAAAATGAAGATAATTAATATTGTTGTAATGAGGAATATTATCATACATCTAAAAATGATAGTGAAGAAGAAAGAGATACATCTTCTCCTCTCAAATCTATCTCTTTCATCCCTTCTTCTAATGAAAATATTTTTGGTAATTGGGAGAAATACTTCTCATCTCATTTTCATGTACACAATACACAAAATGAGCAAATTAATCAAGCACTTCCAAATGAACCTATAATATGTGATAATTTGCTTCCATTTGAATCTAATATCTCTCTTTTTTTCTACTGATATGTTTAAATTACAATAATATAAATGCAATAGAATCAAATTACCAATGCATAGTTCAATGATACATCTTATGTTTTTAAGTCTACTTTATTAAAAGAATGTTCAAATGAAAAATCTCCTCTTACTTCTCATATTTCACATGAAAATAATGCATGTCTTTCATCCATGGATAACATAGATGCACATGATATTCCAATGTCAAATGATAATTTATTGCATATTTGAAAAGATCTCAATCCTTCCATTACACCTCTCCCTAACAATGATGGAAGTGATAATGAATATGAAAATGAGAGTGATTATGAACAATATTACATATATGATAATGATGATGATAATTATGGACATAGTGAAGAAGAATATGCATCTCATGTTTCTAACTCTTCTCTCACTTCTCTCAAACAAAACACATGTCAAAGTATGGATCTTACTTCTATGAATGATCATATTTATAATTATTAACATGTCAATAATAATAATAATAATAATAATAATAATAATAATAATAATAATAATAATAATACATATTCTATGCATTCCAAATGTGACACACTAAAACATAAAGACACCAATGAATCCCCCAAACCACCCTTCACTATGGTAGCACCTAGTTCTCACCCTTAACTTAAAGAGAATGGTAACCCACATCCATCTAGTAAGGTCCAAGCTACCATTACTCCCAAGGTTGAAGTGAGCACACCCTCTCTTTATGATCCTATTACAAAATGTAGCTTTCCCATGGCTAAAATTAACAATTAAATTCAATGATTAATGAATCACTTCAAGCTACTAATGTACCATCCCAAGAGATCATCTCTTTGATGCACGTAGTTGGTGAATTACAATACCAAGCACATCGCCTTAACTTGAAAAAAAATCTTATAAGTCTTGGATGGATGCCAATGATCTACATGGTAACCCTATTCTGAAATAAATCATAAAAGCTTCATTACCTAAGCATTTCTAGATACCATTATTACCTCAATTTGATGGAATTAGATATCTACTTATACACCTTCAGGCCTTTAGGAAGGCTTTGCAATCTCATACAAGCCCATTTATTTTACTCAAGTTATTCTAGTGGACATTAGTGGGGGAAGCACAAAATTGGTTCTTTTATCTACTCCCCATTGGTTCATTACACACATATGATGACTTAGAGGAGGCATTTCTTAGATATTACATCATAAACATAGACCCTTGTGTTATATATGAGACACTTGCCACTCTACATCAAAATTATTCAGAGCTAGTTAGTGAGTATATCTTAAGATTCAAGGCTCACATGTTAAGATTCATAAACAAACTATCAAATCTAGAAATTTAACATATATTTATCAAGGGACTTTGCCAACCTCTCCTTGGGCATCTACTATATCAGACAAAGTCTTGTTTTAGATATATGTTTTATATAGTTCTATCTTTGGAAAATAAATTGGGATTAATTGAAGTAGATTTAGTTAACTAGATCACTATTGATTTCACAATAAAATCTTCAGATATAGCTTCTAGCACTCAACATCCATCATGTCCTAGACAAGATAGGAGACCACAACTCGAAAAGAAATGAGTTAAGAACAAATATCCAATTGCTATAACACAACCTATAATATGTATTATAAAGAACAATAGTAAAAAACCACAATAGTTTGATTTAGAGTGGGATAGTCCATCTATCATTTTATCATCACTACTATATAAGAGGTTAATCACATTACCTTCTATTCACTGATGAGATCCACATCTCTTACATAGATAGCCACATTGGCCTTTTTAAAACTATCATCATATCCATGGACAAAAATATAATGATTATTTTGGACTTAAAGATTGCATTACTATATGTCTTGATAATGGTATCATATCATTCACACAAGGGACATAGAGATCTCCATTATGGAACCCTAAACCTCATTCCTCCATGACTGAGTCATCTTAGAACATTCCTTTACAAGAATAATCAATCACTCATCATGAGTGAAATGCAAGATTTAGGACAAAATCTCATAAGAGATCTCCTATTCTAATTATCTAGAAGGTTTAGAAACCAACACAAAAAAAATAACCTATATATAGCAGCATGGTCCATGGAATACATAGTGTAGTTCTATATACATATCCAACAAAGTCATAGGCACAACAATAGAGTACCACTCATTATAAATATTAATTATGGGTAGATTTTTAGGGTCCTATCTCATGTAACAACCCACTATGATTAAGATTAGAGGAACCTCTATCACATGTTACAGTTCCATATCGATCTATTGTTCAGTCATATGCATCACAGTAGAGGCCACAAGGTGTTATTGCATGTAACAATCCACTACAATTTTGAATAGATGAGCCTCTTCCCTAGCATCTAGTTTCAGCTGAACAACTAATAAAGTTAAATTTTGTAGAATATTCACACACAGAAATAGTTAGAACTCACTAGATAGTATCAGATATAGAGCACATTCCTACACATCATGAGTAATATAGGCACTTGTTCAGTTGGTCAACAAGGTTTAGATAGTGATACAACATAGAATAATATAATGTATAGTCATACTAGTTTTATTTCATAGGATTCACTTATTATGGTAGTGATGGAGCCAAAGGTCTATTTACCCTTTGTATTCTTGAGCCACTCTTGAGGAAGTAATACACACATAGTTCTATCTTACACCCCCTACTAAGAACTAATATTCCTGATTCCCAATAGCTATCCTATCAAAATATTAACCTATAAAAATATATATCTTACCAACTCAATCTATCCAAAACACTTTACCAATATAATACCCAATCAATTAATCCAAATGATTTCCAAATGTTTGACCCAACTTAGTTTATCCAAATTTTTTATAAAATTACAACAATTTTTTTTTTGCTTACATATAATCATAAATCAAACCTAAACAACACCTCCAAACATAAAAGAACTAAATCACATATCCCATATATTATTTTACCAAGCACATACAAATTCAAAATCAATACTAGATCAACTATTTCTAAATCAACCACTCACAATCAATATACCCACATATTCTAGAATCCATAACATGAATATGAGTAAAACCAAAATCAAACCAACATCTATGTAACTAGGTTTTCAAATACATATACACTATGTCAAATAAAATCAATAATGAATGGGCATCATGCCCTCACTGTTAATCTCACTCTCTCCTTTAGTACTAGTCCCATAATCCTATCTAGCACTTGATGACCCTGACCTCCTTGAAATCTCAAGTACATATTGCATCGACTATTCTACTCCAACAACTGACCATGATCCTTATGTAAGTCTACATATCACCACTAAATATCCATATATTCATCCATAATCTTCATGCTCATCATTCCATAATTAAGTGGAGGCATCCTATGTCTATCCAACTCATCTCTAAGCTCATCTCTCTCTCTTGCTACCCTAACATATGAAACTATATCTATAACAACCCTATCAAAAAAATGAGCATACATGATAGCCATAACTATCTCTCACTCTATCAAACCCTACTCCACCACATCATCAAGAACATGTTGTGTGAGCTATTAGAGTGTCAACTCAATGATGGTCTCCCAAAACTCATCATCTCCCCTCCCCACCCTAGTAAGTGCCTCATCCTGTGCACCTCCAACCCCACCTACACACATATGAAATACAACACTACATTATAATTATACTTTCAAATCCAAATTAAATCACAAACATAGGAACAATTTAAATATAATCATTGATTTCTTCCCATCATCTAGATCAACTCAAGCTCCTCATATGTAGGAACATCCACTTCATCCATATGATATAATGGAGGCCATTGATGCCTAACCCAACATGTAATAAATGCTTTACTGCATCCCATGTCATCTACATAAGGAATATATGTAACCACATCTTTCACATTCAAAGGTAATGGTGCCAACTCAACCTTGGTAGGTCTCATATGAGCCCTTGCTCTTGCTAGTTCTCATGCACTCCTCAACCATACCCATGATGTAGGAGGAACATCCTATCAAAATTCAAATTTCCTAGTCATGTGCTCATACTAAAATAACTCATATACTCCATCCCAATGATCATGTAACCAACAACTGACCCTCATATACCTTAATTACTCTCTATCCTTAGGACATCCAAGGAATCGTTTGTAAGGCCTCCATATGATATCTCAAGCCACCAATCTATCTAGCATCCCATTATAGTGATCTATCCTAGGAGATTAGCTAGCCAAATCACTCATCCATCACTCACCAATTGGCTATGGATATGCCCAACTATCTCTTAGTAATCCCAATTGTCACACAACTGCTATATGCTCATAAGCCCAACAATGTAATAAAGTGGCTGCACCTACACCACCACTAAATGCCTCTTGCATAAATCTATATAAATCTATATATAAATGGGCAAGCATATTCTTGACCCATGAGAATACAGTACCATACATCTCAATGCTATGAACCACCCTATACATCCTATAAGTAATAGACACTCCATTACCATCCATTGAAACAAAAGAAGCCAACAATATAACTAACCACTTTTGCAAGTACACAATAGTTGACTATATAATAAGTGATAGTAATGCATCAATATCACTACCTATCTATTGGACACCTAAAGGCACACCTATAAAATACAAAGATGCATAATCAATGGCATCAACACCTATGCCATCCTATAGAGTCACTCATCTCCCACTAATCAACATATACAAAATATGGTATACATCCTTTAGAGTAATAGTGATCTCTCTAGTAGGAAGCTATAATATATAGGTATTAGAATTCTATCTCTCATGTAAGGTAGTAATCAAGTACCTATCCCACTACACCATGCCTAGGTCACATACATGACCCAACCACACCCTATCCATAATAACATGTTCATCAATAGATAATGGTAGTGTCCTCAATGTCTCTATCACCTAACCTTTACAAAACTCTCTCATTTACACCTCACCTTGAAAACATTAGAAAATAGACTATATGCTAGATAACCATGCCAAGAAAAAAAACTAAGAACTATGAAAGTAGGAATAACTCAAAAATTGAAAAAACCATCCACACTAGACAACAGTGTTGTAAATGGACATTAGCACTAGACTACAGTACCGGAACTTGGACAATAGTGCTATATCTTGGACAACAACACTAAATCCAAGATAGGAGCATTGGAACTAGTAAAAAATTTCCTAGACTACTTAAAATAAATCAAAAATATCCATAATAGGCTTCTAAACTAGTAAGAATCAAGTGTTAAGCTTACTCACCAGGCTAATCTCTCCATCAACTTGAATCTGGGATACCAAATATTCAAAATGAGTCATAAAAGGTGCTCATCTTTTAGGCATTTTTCACTCTATAGCTCCAAATCTCAAACTATTCATGGTTTTTACACCTCTAAAAACTAAATTATCAGCATTACTTAGTATAGACTGGTCAAGATTATATAGTTATTCAATTTATCAGGGTCACTCAGCATCACTCAGACATATAAAGGGATATACCATCAATTTATCAATACACAAACTATTTAGATACACTGGTTTAGATTATATGCATTCATATACCTTTGATATAGACTCAAACTCATATAATAGATTTGGGGGCATGACATAGATGACCATATTCTTCAGTATCCAAAATTATATAGATTGGAATGGCAAGATAAGCCATTTTCTTCTTACACATTTACTAGAATTTTAAGATTACACCCAGACATACTTAGGTTGTCACTAGGTTGGACTGTATGATTGTCTATAGTGATTGGTCCATAACATTACTCAAACCTAGGAGTTTGTGTGGGATAGAGGGTATACATTAGTTTTGGACCGCTAACCACTTCTCATTTCTAGTTCATATTATTCAGAGTAGGGACATGATAGATCTTTCTCTTTACATCATACAAATTCTATATACACATTTTAGATTACATGAGTTTATGTGGGATAAGGGAAAATATTAGTTTTGGGCTTTTAAGCATTTCTCATTTCTTATTTAGATTCAGTACAGGGGCCATCTATTATAGGGATTCCTTCTTTATCTAGACATAATTCAGATTTAATATAGGGGGTATCTATTATAAGGATTCCTTCTTTCTTCAAGCACTATTTAGATTTAGTACAAGGGGAATATATTGCAGGTATTTCTTCTTTCTCTAAGCACTATTTATATTTAGTATAGTGGCCATCTATTATAGGGATTCCTTCTTTCTCTAGGAACTATTCAGATTCAGTATAGGGGGTGTAGATATCCAATTCCTAACACCATTTGTGTTGAAATTATCAATCTTACTTGAATTTCACTCAAATGCTAGGTCAAAATTCATAAAATATCTTAAATGGTTCAAACTTGTCATTTACAAGTGCCATTTTAGGTCAAAGTATCCCTAAATAGGGAAATGCATTTTATGGGCTAGCTAACTTTGATCAAATCATTTCGAGTCAAAATGACCATTTCTCCATTTAGCACTAGATCACTCTTTTCTTATAAAATCATTAGTACACATCATGTACCTTTATTATTTGTTGTTGGAAACATCCTAAATGGGAATATGTTTCCAACGCATCTTATGTCACCTTCTAATTCTTCCTGAGTCAAACTATGACCCAGTACTATGACTTTCTAACCATTTTGATTAGTTGAGGGTCAATTCTCAAATAATTGCACAAATGTTGATTAACTTTGTTTAATGCTAATTAATCCAAATCAAGAGATCAAGTGTATTTTCCATTCGAGTTGGTGAATATTTATTTTTGAAAATTGATTCTTATTATTTGCATCACCTACTGACATCATCTATGGGGTGAAATCCATCAAGCCATAAGTGCATAAAATATCAAGCTTATGGGTCACCCATGCCTAGTTAATACCTCCCATGCCTCTTCAATACCCCTTTTTCTAAGGTCATCTTGAGGATAATTATGGATTTAATTCCAAATATGAGGATTATCCTCAACCACACATCTCAATATTGAGATGAATGGTTTAGGTTGATCCTAACCACTCTCAAAAATGTATAAATAGAGAGGCCATAGACATCATTTCTAAGCTATTTTGGTGCAAGGTTATTATGCTCAAATATCTTCAAAGCTTGAATATTTTAAAGTTATAATGCTAAATTGTTTCTATAAAGCATCATTGATAGGTTAGTTTAGTGATTCTACATCAAGAGCCTAGGTTTTTTGGAGTGTTCTTGAGGCATTGGAGGAGCTTACCACTAGTGTTGACAAGGAAAAGGATGCTTGATCAAGGGAGAACATGTTTTTGAGCCACATGGGCATGGTTAATCCATTTGGAAAGGTAATATGGCATTGCTTTCTTTCATTTGTTTCTTGTTATCCTTTGTAATTCCCATAGGAATAGATAGGTTTGGTTAGTTAGTTCTTTATGTATGTTTCATTGTTTATGGACTGATACTTGACTAACTTACTTTAAAATCCTCTCTATTAGGGGTATCTATTACAGGGATTCCTTATTTATATAGGTAGTATTTAGATTTAGTATAGGGGGCATCTATTATAGGGATTACTTATTTCTCCAAGGACTATTCAGTTCTCTATCCACTTCCCTAGCTAGGAAGTTAGATCCTTTTTTCAGTACACTTATATCCATATAGGTAAGTTCAGGTATGGATATTCTTTCTTTATTTTACTCTAGTACTTCATTTTATTGTATCACTAGATTAAAAGGGGGAAAATGTATACACCTTAAATTGGTCAAGAAACCACACATATCATGTCTTTTCATAGTCCTTTTATAAGAGACTCTGATTGGAGAATATGAGTCTTATTTGCATCTATCCATGTTTTTTTGTTTTGATTTACCTTGGTCTTCTTTTATACCCTAAACACCTCTTTGACCATTCCCAATCATTCATAACCTTCCAGACTTAACCCTTACTATCCCAGGTCATTCTCTTTAAGATTATTCCATCCCCCCAAGTGTCAGACCCTTTAGACAATAGTGCCCAAATAGGACTATAATGCTGAACTCTAGGATGTCTAGTTTTTGATGCTATTTTCCAAGTGTAAATTTGATTCTAACAATCAGTTTCTCTCACAAGGTGAGTCTTACCTTTTTTTTGCTTTGTTCCTAATTTTTCCAATTTTAGCCAAATGCAAATAAAACTCCCAAATTTGAAATAGTCTCTTATATAAAGGACTACAAGGCATTTTATATCTATAACTTACTACTTTGGCACATATACATAATAAAAATTAGTCAATAGTATAGCTCAACTTCTCTGCATCACACATAGACTTGCATGCTTAATAAAAGAAGGACCTATGCAAAATTCTTTTTTGCATATATCGTGCACATTCCTTAAGGGAGAACTACATTGAATCTGAGACCTTAGCTTTAGTGTTATTATAGGTAATAATCATAATAGTACAGGTTATTTATTGTGTGATCATTTTTCTCTTAACCCAATTTTTTCCTCCTTTTTCTTTTGATCCATTTATTTTTTCTGTGTAGAAGAATACATGTAATAAAGATTGAAACAAACCTATAATGAGCTTTGATGACTTATAATACTTAAAATTTGGTACACAAAGTCATATTCAATAGGTAAACAAAACCCAAAAAGTTGTTAGCCTTATGATATCAATGCTAAGAAGGAATATAACATCAGACACTTGGGTGTCCTATTTTTAGTGCTCTTATGCAATCAAAAAATAAAAACTAGAGCCAGAGCTTTGATACTATCCTAACCCTTTTCCTCAAATTATAGACTTAGAATATTTCATTTCAATCCAAAACTAGATAAGTTTATTTCTATTTCTCTTGCATAATTACTTTTTAAAATCTATATTTTCCATATTAAACTATATTTTTTTCCTTTCATTCTAAACCAATATTATTTAAGATATAAATACTAGATTCCAAAAATTAATAAAACAAACCCTTTTAGCCAAAATTGGCAACCATAGGTGAATAACATTCATAACTTTGGTCATTATGATCTTCAATTTGGTGATAGCCATCCAAATAATCTTATCTTCACTATGGTTGGTCTCAAGTTGATAGTCTTTGTGTTGTTCATGGTAGTTTTTACAATCTCTTATAGTGGTCTAGTTAGAGGTAAGGTCAAGTCACCTAGTGTTAGCATCAAAGTCAATCAATGTGGCTATTTGTAATATGTTTAGCATAGATTAAGGTATATTTGACAAAGTTAAGATTTGAATGTGAATTCAAGGTGAAGTTTGAATAATGGGAAGAAAAAGGGTGACCCTTCAAGGAGGAATGTGTCCCAACCTGAATAAGTAGACTAAACAACAAAACTAGTAAGTTTATAACAATGTAATTTTAAGTATTTCAATAAGTCAAGGTATGTTTGTAAAGTTTAAGGTTTTCTTCATTATGTCATGTATTGATTATTACAATTTTGTGATATGACTCTTTGAGAAAAGGTCAAAAGTGAAGATCTATATCATTACATAAGGGTCTATCATGTCATTTAACACTTGTGGAATGTCATGATATGTGTACTTGGTTTTACATCTTTTTAAAAATGGATTAGAACTATTTTTCCAATGTTAGAACACTTTTGTAACTACCCATTCATTATTTTCTAATGTCCAAATGAGAGACAATGAAGAAGTTACAAGGGAACAATGGTAGAAAGCACTTTGGTACATGATTATACCATCATACAGGTCAAGGGATAATGACTTAAATATTAAAATGGTCCTATTATAAGTTATTCTTCTGTATAAACACACAACTCACACATGAGTGAATGTTTGGTGTTGACACATACTTTATCCTTGTGACTTGAAGAATCTGACCTCAAGGATTATAGGGATATTGTAATAGGAATGCAAGGATAGAAACATGTCTTCAAAAACACCATATACATTCTCATTACCAATTTTGGGTACAAATGTTGGCCTATAGGTATGTAGACTTGTAGGCTAACAAAACATTTTTGCTTAGTTTTGAAAACATACCTTAAGGTTCTCAATCATGACTATCGGTTAGGTAATGGTCTGAGGAAGTTATTGAGGGTCTTTTTATCTATTTAAAATTTACTCTAGAAAATATGGATTTATAGGTATGGATTAGACTCCTTCATTCATGTCATAATCTTGTACCCGCTTTCTCCTCCTTGAGATCATTATTGGATAACACTAATGCCAATGATTCTCAAGGTCTATTACTATCCATATCTTCTTGGGGATGAGCTTGGAGGGTGACATAAGGTTTTAGGGATAGCTTGGAATTCACTTTAGGATGAAAACATCCAAAATCAACCAAAACCTTGCATGTAACTTCTCATATAGGTTTAGAACTTGTTCAAAATAAAGGTTTTACCTTTATTATGATTTTATGTGCCAAATAGATTCTATGAAAAGGTATGAGAACACTCATAGGGTGTTGGATGATATCACACAATCATCCATTGTTAATAATGAGCTCACAAATTCTCTTAAACTACCCAAAATTGAGTTACTAAGATTTTAAATCATTATTTTACACCTTAACTCCTTAACGATTGTTCATAAAGCCAAGGAGATTGATAAGAAAACCAATGCAAAAAAAAATGGAAGGGAATTAAGTTTCCCTCCTTTTACCAAGTGATTTGGATCCAACTTTCTTTCTTCTCAAATAACTAACCTTAAACCATTGGGCCTTCTTGGCCTTACAAGTAGACCTGTGGAACCTAATGGAGAAATGGCATAGGTTTTTTCCTTTTTTGAGCCTCTCACTTATTCTCAAGCATGTATTTTAGTACGATGAGACTAGAAGGAGCCTTGGAGAGGCTTGGAATTTGTTCCTCAATAGGAAACCTATGCAAAGATACCTCTACAAGCTCATTCTCCTCAAGAAACTAATTTTTCTACTTTCTTAACCTATTTTAGATGATGATCTATGCATACTCTCTCAATGACATATAAATTCATCAAGAAGTTCTAAAAATCACTAACACATCAAACTTCAAACTTGCCTACCCTCATATAATCCATTTCAAGATTATAAGCCTATACACAAAAAATGAACCAAAAAAGTGTAGCTTTTTTCATGAGATTTGGGTTGTGAAAATAAGATATAGTGCATAGGACATATAACAAGCATTAATAATGTTCTATATAACATCAACCTTTGTGAATTGAAGAGTGTTCTAGCCCTATTGATGGCCTATGAAAGAAATAGTACTCTTGGCCTCATCTTGGAGAAACCAATATGGGATTGGTTTCTCATCCCATAAGTGGTTCAAATATGTAAATTACATCTAATTGAGCTCACACACTCATTTATAATTTTCATTGAAGATGGAAATGCATGTAGTTGTGTCTAATCAAATGAAGGAAATGGGCACCTTTTAAGAAGAATGTACGAGGCTAATAACATGAATATGATGGATTCATGAAAATTTAACTCATATTGAGTCTATTATATGCATATCAGGGATATTGAAATAATATACCACTTTTTCTATAGGTCACTATTGATCAAATAGGCCTAAAGATGATAAAACATAGTGAAACAAGCAAGAGGCCTACATAATGCACCTATAGACCTATAACTAATATAATGGATAAAATAATGTGTTGTGTTGAGTCAAAGGCTAAGGAGGTTTGTATAGGTAATATTAATGATAAATAAAGGTTCTATCCTTACTAGAATCATCTAAAATGCCAAGACTAGCCAAAGAGAGCTCAACCTCAAAGCCTAATAATCAAGAAGCCCAAGGAGATACCTAAAGGCTTGCTCATGAAAAAAGAGGAAAATGAGAAATTTTTGGGAAAAAATGAAGTATGAAGACTCTCAAGATAAGGAGGGGACCTTGGTAGAGAATCTACAAGATTTAGACCCATCAAAAGGGAGGGAAAATGCTCCACAAAAACTGCTAGGATCATTTCTATAAGGCTATTTACAAACCTTAATAGTGTGTTAGTAAAGGTTATAAAGGGTTTGAAGGGTCAAAGAGTTGAGTAAAACATTTTCACACTACACGTGATGTTTTTAAAAACTCATGGAGGTGTTCTAAATTTAAACCAATCACTTGAATGACCATATTTTGCTAATTTACCTTTCTTGAGTTCACCTACATGATTGTTTTATCTGAGAAGCCCAACTTCATCATGTGTGAACTTGCATGAGGAGATGAATGGATAAAAATGTTTATTTGAGGAGTTATTAAGGTTTCCTACTCCAATATAGTGGAATTATTTGAGATATTAAGGATATGTTCTTTATGAATAATCCTTAATGAGTTTAGAACTTAAAACCCTATTAAAACCTCTCCAGAGACCCAATGGAGAACATTAGTCTTATAATTGCCCAAACTCAATTGGGATGGTTTTAAAACTAAATGGATAATACATATGAATCTCTTAGGAATCTTATAGAGAAAAATATTGGCATGTGTGATCTGGAATGTGTGGAAAAATGGATGAAGAGACTATTCTTTTGAGCCTATTTGTAAAATTTTGGGTCAACAAAGTGTTCCTAACTATTTGAAGAGGTTCCCTTAACTAAGAAAAATGTGCTATGGTAATATATTATTTATTTAATAAATATTAAAAATTATAATATAGGTTGAAAATCATTGTCAAGCATCAATTAGAAGAGTATGATTACTCTTGCATCGATAAAGTGTAGTTACAGACCTGTTTCAAGGATCAAAGAACCTTAAGATCATCTTATTGAACACTTAATATCAAGTATGTAATATTCACACATATGAACAAGTGTCCAAGAATAAGGACACATAGTTAGAAATAGGTTTATTGGTAACCTCAATATCAGACAAAGTGAATGGTGTCATGTTAGTCATATAAGTGTACTTGGAGTGAGTATGGAGTAGCTCAAGAGCCTCATTTGATCATCAAACTCCTCATAATGAATTTTTAGTTTGAATTATTAGGTTTGGAAAAAGAAATAAACCACAAGGTGACAAGACAAAATAGCAACTCAACACAAATAGTGCATAAATCATCATACAAGAAGACAGATCAATTTAATATGTACAATGAGTGTCTCTTCCTCATTTGTTTTCCAAAAATTTTAATATCTTTTTATTTTGAGTTGACACATGGACAATAGGAAAAAAAATACTTTCCTACTCTCTTCAAATTATTGTATGAAATTGATCATATGATAGACTTATAGTCATGATAGACTCTTAACACCACTCTTCTCTTTCTCTTCCTTCTCTTATATAAATGAAGCCTTTAAAGATATTAAATGTAACCTCTAAATGTGGATGGTGAATCCCTACCAAATTTGATACTATTTATTGCATTTGAAATAAAATTCAAGCTGAGATACACATTTTGGTCTTGCATTTTGTGGATTTTAGATGAATTGTTGATGAATGTGAGTGATAGTTGTACTATTTCCTTGCATTTGTCCTTTCATTTCATGCCTCTATGTGAGTAAGTAATTTTTCCACATGTCATTTAAATTGTATCAAATTATTTGTTGAGTTTAAGTGTTAAAAGTTCATTAACATCTTATTTCAGCCCTCCTGATTAATCACCTTCATTGTTGTAGTAGCCATATCCTTCATACATAAACACTTGTGTGGGAGGAGTTATCTTGAAGTTGTGAAATTGGGTTTCAATCTTGTAATTTCATAGTGAAAACATTGACAAGTAGATACAACTATATTTGGTACATCACCTCCATGTTATTTTTCTATTTTTAGTCCTATTCTATCCTTTTTATTTACAATTTTAGTAGGGTAATTTCAATTTTAGGTGAAACATCAAGGGAGATAGCCCAATTTAGAGATTCACTTAACCAATTAGGCCACCCACATCCTAGAATTAATTCCATGCTATCATTTAATTAGGAAGTCTTAAAAAAACTTCTTAGGGGTGAAAACTAGATAGATAATAGTTCTGGCATGCCTGATGGGACCATATTTCAATAAGGTTTTCTATGATTGATGCTACTCTTGATAAATTTTTATCTATAATATCCTCCTTCATATAACATCTAGTGAATTCATCAAGTTTTCAGCTCTTGGTTGTAAAATAGCAAGACAATTTTCATGCCAAAGGTGACTATAAGGTCATCGGCCAAAGACATTCCTTTTGAGTTTTTTGAATTACTCTATTTTTATTTAAGAAAAAGATATTGTTTTATACTACCCCTTATACCAAGATTCCTAGAAGGAATTTTCATTTCTATTATATCCTAAGTTCTCATAAAGCTAGCAATATGGATAAAAACTTTCCCTTTGTTACTTTTAGTAGTTGATCCCCTCTAAACCTTGAAAGATATTATTATATCCATATGGAAGACATTTAAAGTGCCCCATATTTTATTGAAGAGAACACCATTCCTCCCATTGAGCACATTAGAGATATGTCTAATTTATGAAATAGTCATAATATTAATCAAGAGAATGTGTATATTAGGTTATTTAAAATTTCATTCAAGGGTAAGGCTCTAGATTGATATATACATCAGATCCTAACTCTATTGATTCATGAGACCAAATATGAGATAAGTTGAGTAAGAGGTTTAAAGATAAGAGTGATCACTTGTCTTTAGTTGAGCAATTAACGACTATCAAGAGAGATCCACAATATTTTATGTAGGATTTAAATTCTAGGTTCCAAAAAACATGGGATAGGATCCCAAATATTGTGAGACCTATTCTAAACTATGCTTTCCTCTACTATCTCAAGGTCTTTAATAGTGACATAGTTGTTATGATACAATCTATGGGAGGAATGTCCTTATCGAAGGCCTATGATTTTTTCATCAAGGCTGAGAATAACATCATACAAGTTGTAAATAAATCCCCAAGACCTTACATACCATTATTTCCTAATATAAATCCCCTTAAACCAACTCTTGCTCCCATTCCCTCACTAATCGATCATAAACAAGTTGCCCCTAATCAATCAAATTAAATGCAAGAGTTAATAAGACTAGTCCAGTCTCAAGAAAACAAGTTAGTAGCCATTGATTGGTAGATTCCTTATCCTCATAAATCTTATCAAGATATATATCATTTATATCATTCCAACCAATCAAATAGGCTACCTTTTCAAGCTAATTCTCAAGGATAAGGGTAGATTACTAATGTTAGACCATATAATAGTTATAATCCAAACATTTCCACCACATCTAGAGATATAATACCTATTCAAAAAATATTTTACAAGAGAAGGATTGGTATTATTAATAGGATCAACTTCATAATCAACATACCAATTAGAATAAGGTGTTTAATCAATCTTATATGGCACAAAATAAAACAATCCTTCTATGACACAAGCTAAAGTTTCTAATTAAGGAAGGAACAATGGAGAGAAATTTAAAAATAATGATATATTGGTAAAATGGAAAGAGGGAGATTGGTGTATAGCCAATTAGTTGGGAATCACAAATAAAGTTGGTGATACTTTCATATTAGTCAATATAAGGTCCAAAAGGAGAGTAATTGATGATGCTCAAGAGATAGTTAAGGGTGAAACCACTATGAATTTTATTTCTCAAGGAAAAAAAAAGTATAATTCATCCCATAAGGTCCAATAAATTCAAAAAAATCATAATTTAAATGGTGATTTTATACCTCAAACTATGCAAGCTCAAAATAGTATGGCAGCTCCTAAAGGAGAACCAAGGGTTGGTGCATCTTGCATCAACATTTTAGACCAAATGAAGAGGTTGAATGTGAGTATTAATATGTTTGATACATTATATATACCTTGATAAAGGGATATTATTAAAGAGTAATTTTATAAACTCATCCATTCAAAAACATTATCAAGAAGAGATAGTTTAGTTTTTAAAAACACACAATACCTACTAATGGGCACTTAAGCAAAGATGGTAAGCCACCTAATTTTTATTTTTATATTATTATTGGAGATTGGTTAGTGTAAAATTTAATTATATATAATGAGGTGAGAAGCTCAATTATTCCTAAACAAATAGATGATAAGTTAGGCCTAAAGTATTGATAGGACCGAAACTCCCCAAAGCTCTGACACAACTTGTTAGAATTAAGAGCACACATGATTACCAATGTATAAGCAACTTACATGCAGAAATAACTAGAAGAACAAATAACTATCAATGAGAAAATACACAGATTATGAGAGGCAACACACAATTGTATTCAACTCATTACAAAGGAAATTATAATATAGAGATCACACTCTTCTTCCACCTCTGTGAGGCTTCCTCCTCAAGGGCTCCCAGTAATCTTCCCACTTGAGTAATCTTCTCTCATAAGTCACAACACACAGCTAACACAAGCTATTGTTCACCTCATTGTACGTCCAATAAAATTGAGTACAAATCAGTACTCCAATTAGATCTCACCATGATCCTGCTCCTGATGTATTGCTATCACCTTGATCTTGCTCCCCCACCGATCCTGTTCTAACCCTCGCATACACACATCCCTGCAAACCAAACTGATCTTGCTTATCCCATGTAGATCTCCACCATGATCTTGCAACACCATACATATCAAACCTAATCTTACATACATGGGGAATCCTACTTGATTCCACCATGGGAAGAACTCTCCAAGCTCCACACTTGGATTCTACAAGTTCAAAACTTAACAATACAGCCCATGAGTCTATTATATAGATCTCATGCATACACTCATTAGACTTGCAGCTCAAGACTCGAACTGGTCTTCATCATGCAAAATCTGTGTTCACTTAACTGACTGTCCATCAACAATAGTTCTGATTGCCACAGGTGACTGACATCGGTCCCTGTCTAACTGGAGGCGACCGACGCTGACCGATTCCTACCGATGTCAGTTTTCTTCTGCACATCCACTGACTGATGTCGGTTGTGGCTTGTCGATGCCAGTGACTGCATACTATGAAAAACTTCCCTCTTTGCCTTAGGTGAAGCTTTTAGCTCCACACCCTAACAATCTCCCACTTAGAGATAAATAGTTGCACCTATACCTAAACTAGTACTCTATCTAATCTGCATCCTAGCTTGTATTCCTCTTCAAGCTCCCACTTGAAGACAACCCACCACACTCCTTGTGGTGTTAATCCTATGCCCAAATTTCTTCATCCTTAACATACCTTCTTCTGCCATTGCTATACTCCCACTCAATCAACAACACTTAACAGATCTGGGCCATCTATTAGTCAAACTCACTCTGAGAACGTCCAACCTTACTTTGATACCATTTGATAGGACCAAAAATCCCCAAAGCTCTGACATAACTTGTCAAAATTAAGAGCACACATGATTACCAATGTATAAACAACTTACATGCAGAAATAACCAGAAGAACAAATAACTATCAATGAGAAAACACACAGAATATGAGAGGTAACACACAATTGTATTCAACTCATTACAAAAGAAATTAAAATAAAGAGATCACACTCTTCTTCCACCTCTATGAGGCTTGCTCCTCAAGGGCTCCCAATAATCTTCCCACCTGAGTAATCTTCTCTCATAGGTCACAACACACAGCTAACACAAGCTGTTGTTCACCTCATTGTATGCCCAGTACAATCGAGTATGAACCGATACTCTAAGTAGATCTCACCATGATCCTGCTCCTGATGTATTGCTGTCACCTTGATCTTGCTCCCCCACTGATCCTATTCTGACCCTCACATACACACATCCCTACAGACTAACCTGATCTTACTTATCCCATATAGATCTCCACCATGATCTTGCAACACCCTGCATATCAAACCTAATCTTACATACATGGGGAATCCTACTTGATTCCACCATGGGAAGAACTCTCCAAGCTCCACACTTGGATTCTACAAGTTCAACACTTAACAATATAGCCCATAAGTCTATTATATAGATCTCATGCATACACTCATTAGACTTGCGGCTCAAGACTCGAACTGGTCTTCATCATGCAAACTCCGTGTTCACTTAACTGACTGTCTATCAATAGTAGTTCTGACCGCCACAGGTGACCGACGTCGGTCCCTGTCTAACTGGAGGCGATCGACGCCGACCGATTCCTACCGATGTCAGTTTTCTTCTGCACGTCCACTGACCGACGTCGGTTGTGGCCTGCCGATGCCGGCGACTGCATACTCTGAAAAACCTCCCTATTTGCCTTAGGTGAAGCTTTTAGCTCCACACCCTAACAAGTATGAGCCTAATACTAAGGGTGTTTTATAAGTAGATGGTTCAACTACCAATACCATGGGTGTGATCAAAGGTTTTAGTATTAATATCCATGATTTTACCAACTTTTATATTGTTAAAGATGATGTTTTAGTGGATTTTACACCCTACTTTGATTTATGAATGTCAAGATATTTCACTACTAATATTGGTGGGTATTTGTTATCTAATTGCTCATATATGTATTTTAAAACTAGATATGGTAATAAAGTTACAATTATATCTTAATCTATGTATAAGTTTCATCTTGATACATACAAGCCATGAATTCAAATGTGAATTTTATCATCATTAATAATAGAGATCATCATAATGATCAAGAACTTATTGTACCTCTTAAAGGCATAACAAACCTTTTCCTTGATGAATGGGGAACATAAAATCTTGAATTGATTGATATAAAGGTGTTGAAGAATTTAGTCTAGGTGTTTACTATTTGCATGAATAATTTGAATCTATAACAACTCTCTCCAATTCAAGTGAAGATAATGACTGTATATGGAAATTGTTCTTTAATGGTTTAAGGAGTAATAATGGAGAAGGGGTAGGCGTAATTCTAGTTTCTCATTCCAATGAGAAGTATTATTCATAATTAGATTTTAATTTAATTTCACTTGTAATGTAGATGAGTATGAGGATCTTATACATGTACTTCGATGGGAAATAAATAAGAGAGTGAATAAATTACAAGATTTTAGAGATAGAAAGTTAGTAGTCCACCAAGTGAAAGGTCAAAATGATACTAAGAATCCATTGTTCAAGTCTTTCAAAAATATGGTATGGGACATTTTTGAATATTTTTAAGCCTTTAACAAAAATGATTTTTAAGAGAAGAAAATAAACATTTTGATAGGTTATAATTAGTGGGAGCTCAATTTGACATTCCTAATAATGATAAGAACTCAAAAACTTAGCCATATATCAAGTTGGTAATAAGTCCATTAATATTAAATAATGATGTCAATTTACAGTTTTTTGAGTGTAATAAGAAAATAACATGCTTATTTCAACAACAAGATAAGTTTTATTGTAAAAATTAGGATAAATTATAGTGTGAATATGGAGATCAAATTATGAAATTGAGATCCAATAAGCTTCCCAAAGGATTTATAATGCTTGAGAACATCTTAAATGAGAATGATCAAATAAGGAAGGATAAGATGATTATTTATAGCAAAGAGGAAGACTATGAAAGTGTTAATATAATCAAGTAAAATATTATTAAACTTGGAAATGTATGTGCTTCAACTAAAAGGATTACATTTTTGAAGTTGCGTAATGAATTATTTAATATTTTTGTGGGAATATAGTGAACTTAAGGGGTTTGATCCTAGATTATCCCAACATGACATAGATCTTGATCCAAATTCCAATAATTTAAGATAAATAAAAATACAAATACATATAAATATAAATATTTAGCTTCTAATGAGGAAATACCTAACTAAATTGATAAATTCAATCATCATATTCCCTGTTAAGCACTCCTCGTGGGTTGCTAATCTAGTCCCTATGAGAAAGAAGAGTGGGGAGATCAAAATTTATGTAGATTTCAGAGATTTGAATAAGGTGTCATTGAGATATCATTACCCCTTACCCTTCATGGAGAAAATTCTTCAAGTATTTGCAAGTTATTAATGCTTCTCTATCTTGGATGGCTATTATGGTTATAATCAAGTCTTGTTGAAGGAAGAAGATCAATACAAGACAATATTTACTACTAAATGTGGCACATATGACTATAAAATAATGCCATTTGGGCTATCTAATGCATGGGTTAATTTTAAAAGATCCATGAATATGGATTTTCAAGGCTTGATTAATGAAATGGTGTTAATCTATCTTGTTGACATAACAATTTTCTCAAAGAATACTAGTGATCATTTGGCTCATCTTAGATTGATTTTTGAAATATTTAGGCAATATGGGATCTCTCTAAACCTAAATAAGTGTGATTTTTAAATTTCATGAGTGTAAGCTCCTAGGTTACATTATCTCAAAAGATGGGCTTGCCATAGAACCTGAAAGAGTAAGTGCCATATTGGTTTTGTCTTTGCCTATACTAAAAAAGCTTTATAAATATTTCTTCAAAATAATAGATTTTCTACAAGGTTCATACCTAGTTTTTCCAACTTTGTGAAGCCTATAATAACCATGTTAAAGAAACACCAAGTCTTCAATTAGAAAAAATATGGAAAAAATATGTTTGAGGCTATTATGCAAGCCATTTCCTAAGAATCTAAATTGATCAATCCTAATTTCTCAAAATATTTATTCTTGTATGATTTCAATAAAATTGACACTATCTCATCTATGTTGATGCATCAGAATGGTCAAGGTCTTGAACAATCTATTGCCTTTTTTAGTCCAGCACTAAAGGATTATGAATAGAGACACACCTCTATTAAGAAGCAAGTGTTGGAAATTATAATAAGCCTTAATAATTTTAGGCATATGGTTTACAAAAACAAAAACCATTTCATGGTGGCACATGCAATCATAAGAGACTTCCTTTTGAAAAAAGATTTGAATGACAAAAGGGTTGGGTGGACAACCAAGGTCATGGAGTATGATGTTGAGATCAAGGATATAAAATTGAAATTAGGAAGAGGGATACATGAAAATTTGGCATCAAACCTTCAAGACTAAGAAAAATATGTTTTATCATTATAATATGATCCTTATATAGCTGTACTTTCATCCATTATAAGCTAAACACAAGATATGGTAAGATTTATTCAAACATGTGACTGTCCTATAGGTTAAGATAAAGAAAAAAGAAGTAACTTTAGATTTCAATCCATCACTTATGTTCTTTTGGATGGAATTATATTTAGAATGGATATTAATGGGATGTTTTTGAGGTGTGTTGAAAGTAATTAGATTGACAAAATTTTGAAGCAATTTAATGATGGATCTATAGGAGGTCACTTTACACCAAATAACATAGAAGAAAAAATAATGAGAGATGGGTATTATTTGCATATATTTTTTATGGAATCTTATGCATGGGAAATAAGGTGTTAAAATTGTGTATTTTTCATATGAAAATAAAATCTTGCATTCCTACCTCTCAATCATATTCAACTGGAACAACCATTCATGCAATGGGGTCTTGATTTCATTGTCACGATAAACCCCCCTTATGTAGGCCATAAGTGGGTTCTTACAACCACTAACTATTTCATAATATGGGTAGAAGAAATATCCCTCAAAGAGGCAAATGAAATTTTAGTTCTTGACTTCTATGAAGGCCTAATAACTAGATTTGGAGTACCTTCAATAATAATTTATGACTATACAACAGAATTTAGTGGTGTAAACATAAGTGAAATGGATTTTAAACATGGCATATCCCTAAGTACTTATTCAAATACTATACACAAGTAAATAGACTAGTTGATTCCACAAATTAAAATCTAAATAGAATCAATAAGAGGACAATGGAAGAGAATCAAAGATATTGGCACTAAGTTGAAGATATCCTTATGGGTTGATAGGATTATCCCAAAGAGGGTTATTCGTAACTAACCATACATTATTATTTATGGGAGAGAGGCCATTCTACCTATATCTCTTAAATTTATATCCCTAGAGTTAGCATATCAACTTGAAATGATGGAGAGTGATCATATGATAATAAGGTTGACATAGTTGATAGCATTAGAAGAGATAAGAAATCATTATATGTATACCATAGAATGCCATCAATCTCAAGTGAAGATTACCATTGATAGGAGGGATGTTTTAAGAGTGTATCAATAATCAGACCTTGTGTTAAAGTGGGATTAATAGGGGCCAAACCTAGTAGACATACCAAGTTTGATACATTATGGAATGGACCCATGTTATCATTGGCTACAAACAACATAGTGTTTTTCATATTGTAAAGCTTAATGTAGACAATCTGAGTATCCTAGCCAATGAGATAATATTGAAACCATGTTACTAAGGTTAGTTTTACAACATTGTACATATTAAAAGTGATTTTTGTTTTCTGTAAGTGCTTGAGAAAAAAATTGTTTGTTTTCTTTGGTTGTTGTCTTCCCTTTAAGCATCTTATAACACACACATGTGTGTGTGGTGTATTTTGTGACTTTTCTCAGTTTTAAATATGTTTCAAAGTTGATATCAAGTGCAAAGTTTAGTGTGCCTTCAATTTAGGAAACATTCACAACCCCTTATCCCAATAGACTATCAAGGCTATTAGTCTTGGTGCATAACAAGTATGCAATCCCAAGAGGTCATAAAAAATGTTAGCCAAAATTGGTCATCATAGGTGAATAAAATTAAAAAAATTGGTGATAATGATCTTAAATTTGTTGATAACCATTTTAATAATCTTGTCTTAACCATGTTTGGTCTCACGATGATAGAATTGTGTTATTCTTGGTAGTTTTTAAATACTCCTAAGGTGGTCTGGTAAGAGGTAAGGTTAAGTCACCTAGTCTTATTAACAAATTTAGTTAATGTGGCTATTTACAATGTGTTTAGCATATATTAAGGTAAATTATACAAATTTAATGTTTGAGTGTGAAGTTAAGGTCAAGATCAAATCATGGTCAAGGAATAATAAAGGTAACCCTTAAAAAAGGAATGTGTCCCAAGATGAACAAGTAGACCAAACATAAAAACTAGCAATATGATAACTATGTGATTTTAAGCATTTTTTAGAAGTTGAAATATGTTTGGAAAGTTCAAAATTTAGGTTTTATATCATGGAATGAGGGTCTCATATGTCATATAACACTTTCAAAATGTCATGATATGTGTACTTGGTTAGATATGTTGTTCAAAATGGCTTAGGACTACTTTTCCAACATTAGAATTATTTTATAACTAACCATTCATATTTCGTACAATCTAAATGAGATAAAATGAAGAATTTTTAGAGGAATAAATGTGGGAAAGGATTTGGTACATAATTTTACCATAGCACAGGTCAAGGGAGACTCTATGACTACTTGGTTCATCAACTCCAATAGATCAAGAAGGTAAAATAATCAGTTTCTTGAGGAGAATAAACATGTATATGTTTCTTTTCAAATGTTTTATATTGAGTATAAATTTCCAAGGATATATAAATATCTATATAGTATATTTAGACTCAAATATATGCTTGAGAAAAAGTGATAAGCTCAGAAAAGGCAAAATCTATTCCATTTCTCCATCAAGTTACAAAAATTTATTTGCGAGCCCAAGAAGGCCCAATGGTTTGAGGTCATTTATTGGAGGAGAAAGAGAGTTGGATTAAAATATATTAAAAAAATGAGGGGAACATAACACCCTTACATTTTATGGTGTTTTTTTTTCTAGTTATTCTCCTTATCTTTAAGAACAATCATTAAGGATTTAAGGTGTAAAATAGTGATTTAAAATCATAGCAACTCAATTTTGGGCACTTTTAGATAATTTGTGAGATATTTATCGCACATGAAATATTTTTTGAGATCACATAAGACTCTAATAATGTTATAAAACCATTTACCAACATGAATTTGGCACGTGCTACCATCAAAAGGGAAAAACCTCTACTTTGAATGAGTTACAAACCCATTTGAGAAGACATAGGTAAGGTTTTGGTATAAATTGGATGTTTTCATCTTATAATGACTTAAAATATATCCAAAAAACATTATTTCACCATATAATATCATCCCTAAGAAGATATAATAGGTATCATACTTTGAGAGTCTTTGGCATTAGTGTTCTCTAATGATGGTCCCAAGGAGGAGAAAAAGAGTACATGACTGTGACATGAAGGAAGAAGTCTCATCCACACCTATGAATCCTTGTTTTAAAGATTAATTTGAAAAAATATTAAAATAATATAAATATATTTATCAAACCATTCACTAAGTGATAGTCATGATTGAGAACCTTAAGGTATGTTTTCCAAGCTAAGAAAAAATGCTTTGTTAACCTACATGTTTGTAATCCTATAGGTCAACATTTGTACCCAAAAATTGTAATTAGAATGTATATGGGTATTTTGAATACAATTATATATATAATACCTATTACATGATCCTTATAATCCTTGAGGTCATATTATTCAAGTCATAAGTGAAGAGATAAAGAATGTGTAAACACCAAACATTCAGCCAAGTGTGAGTTTTATGTGTTTATAGAGGAGAATAAATTGTAAAAGGACCATTGGTAAGATTCATGTCATTAAAACACTATATATATTACCTATAGGGTAATAGATAGATTCCAAAAATATATAATATCTTAGACTTCAAACTTTCCTACCCTCATGTAATGCGTTTCATGGTTGTAGGCCTATACACAAAATATAAGCTCAAAAAGGGTAGGTTTTTGTATGAGATATAGGTTTTTTAAATTAGAAAGAGTGTAGAGGGAATATAAAAATCCTTAATAATTTTTTAAAATATTTATTTCTATGTAATATTAAATAAAATCAAACTTATTGAACTGAAGAGTGTTTTATCCTTATTGAAGGCCTATGAGAGCAATAGTACTCTTAGGCTCATCTTGGATAAACTAATATATGATTGGTTTATCAACCCCATAGTGGTTTATATATGTAACTTACATATAATTTATATCACACACTAATTTATATGTTCCATTAAATAGGTAAATGCACGTATTTGTGTGTAATCAAATGGAAGAAATGGGCACCTTGTAAGAAGACTGTGTGATGCCAAGAACATGACTATGATGGGTTCATGAACATCCAAATAAAATTGAATAGATCAGAGGGATATAAGGGATATTTATAAAATATAAAAAATTGTTTATAGGCTTAATATTGGTCAAATAGGCCCAAAGATGACAAAACATAATGCAACAAGCAAGAGGCCTAAAGAATGCACCTGTAGACCTGCAATAGGTAGAATGGATAAAAGTGCATGTGTTTGTTGATTAAAAGGCCAAGGAGTTTTTAAAGATGTAATAGGGATGATAATTAAATGTTACATCCTTACCAAAATCATTTATCATAACAAAATTAGCTAAAGATAGATCAATCTCAAAGCCCAACAGTGAAGGATCCCAAGGAGAGACTGATAGACCTACTCATGAAATATGATAAAATTGAGATTTTTTTTGAAAAATGTGAATTATGAATACTCTAAAGATAAGGAGGTAACATTGGTAAATATTCATAAATTTTTTAAAACCATTTCAATGGAGGTAAAATGCTCAACAAAGAGTGTTAGGTTTATTTCCATAAGGCTATCCAGAAACCCTAATAGTGGGTTAATACATGTTGAAAAGGGTTTAAAGGGAAAAGGAATTTATAAAAACATTTACACACATCATGTGATGTTGTGAATAATTATAGGATGTGTTTTAAAATCAAATAAATCACTTTCATGATAAGATTTTGCTAATTTAAGTCTCTTGAGTTCACCTATAGGCCTATCTTATCTGAGAAGCCCAACTTCATCATGTGTGCACTTGTGAGGAGATAAATGGATATGAATGAATATTGGATGATTTATTAATGTATTTATACTCCAATATAGTGTAATTATTTTATGTATGAAGGATATTTTATTTATGAACAATCCTTAACAAGTTAAGACCCTAAAATCCTACTAAACATCTAAAGGGACTCGATGGAGAAGATTAATCTTATAAGTGACAAAAGTAGCCTATGATGGATTTAAAACTACTTGTATGATCCCTATGCCTCTCCTAGGCATGTGATAGAGAAAATTATTATCACTTGTGAGCTTTAATGTATATAAAAATGGCTAAAGAGACTGCTCTTTTGAGCCTATTATAGGATTTTAGGTCAGGAAAGTGTTCCCAACTCTTTGTAGTAGGTTCCATGAAATAAGACATAGGTGTTATGGTCCTTTAAAATTATTTTTAAAAATATTTACAATGATAACATAGGTTTCAAATCACTCTCAAACCTCAATGAGAAAAGTGTGATTACACTTGCATCAAGAAAGTGTAGTTACAGACCTATTTTAAGGATCAATGAACCTTAAGAGAATATTAGTGAACACCTAATGTCATGTATGAAATGTTCACAAATATGAAAATGTGTCCAAGAATTAGGATAGGTAGTTACAAATAGGTTTCTTGGTAACCTCAAGATAAGACAAAGTGAAAGGTGTCATGTTAGTCCTACAAGTGTCCTTGAAGTGATTATGGAGTATGCTAGTAGAGATAAAGGGTATTATAATTTATCATTATTTGATAAAAAATGAGTAAATGTGTGTCAAAAATATTTCAAATAATCTTTGGAAAGGAAGATTTATTTGAGGAAATTGAAGAGTCATATGGAATATTTTATTATCAATTGTACAGGAAATTGGGAATCAGACCATTTTTAGTAAATGAGAAATATATCATTTAGGTCTCATATTTATCATTGTTATTTCCCATAATTAATCATTTACTTAAAAATATGGTTATTAATTTTATTTTTACTTGTACATATATGGCTATTTATTATTATTGCCTCTATTGTATTGCTAATAATGGTGTGGATTTTGTCTCATTTGAGCTCAGATCAGAAGATTTTCATGTAATTTAGAGTAATGGCTACATAGTTTATAATCCCCTTACATCCAAATACAATTAATTTTGATATATTTTATTTTATTTTAGCTAGTGATGAATTGGTGAAGGTGGAAATAACAAGCGTGAAGGACTTATGGTGAGGCTACAAACCTCTTTCCACATTGTTATTTGGTGAGGGTTTTCATGATAGTATGAAGCTTAGACAAGATGAGAATCATATGCATGATGTATTCCAATTTATATTACAATGATTTTTATCTCTTATATCATATTTGGTGTGATGTTTTGAAAACATTGAAGGTGATTGATCATTTGATCATGAAACCCCTCATGATGAATTTTTAGATTGCATTGTTAGGTTGGGAGAAAGTAAAAACCCACAAGGTGTCAAAATAAAGGATAAAATTGCCACAAATAATTCATAACTCTTCAGACAATACTATGGATGAGCTCAAGATGCAAAATAAGTTCCTCTTTCCCATCTTTTCACTAATTTTTCAAAGATCTTTTTCTTTTTATTTGACTCATGGATAAGAGGATTAAAAACTCCTTTTCTTCACTCTTCTAATTCTTGTATGAAATTGATCCTATTATAGACTTAAAATCATGATGGAATATTAACACCTATCTTCTCTTTCTCTTCCTTCTCTTCTTCTATAAATGAAGCCTTAAACGCATTGAATGTAACCTCTAAATGTGTATGGTAAAGCCCTGCCAAATTTGAAACTTGTTATTACCTTTGAAATAACACTTAAGCCACTTGGTGTTGCATTTATAGAATTTGAGATGGATTATTGATGATTCTTAGTGATAGTTATACCACTTCCTTGCATTTGTCCTTTCCATTCATTCCTCTATATGAGTTAGTCATTTTTACATAGGTCATATGAATTGTATCAAATGGTTTAATGAGTTCAGGTGTTGAAAGGTCAGTGTATTTTTTTAGGCCTCTTGATTAATCACTTTGGATATTATATTAGCCATAACATTCATATAGAAACACTTGTGTGGGAAGAGATATCTTGAAGTTATGAAATTAGGTTACAATATTGTCATTTTATAGTGCAACAACTGGCAAGTAGAGTAAACTACATTTGGTGCATCACCTCCATGTTCCTTTTCTCATTTTAGTCCTCTTCTATCCCTTTTATTTGTAATTTTATTAGGTTAATTGTCATTTTGAGTGAACCATTTAGGGAGATAGCCCAATATAGATATTTACTTCACCAATTATGCCATCTACATCCCATAAGTGATTCCATGTTATCATCTAGTTAGGAAGGATTAAACAACCTTCTTAGTGGTGTAAATTAGATAAATAACATACCCTTACTATAATTTATAGGGTAATTTGACCAAAATTATAGAAAACATATGTATAATTAAATAATAACAAATTAATTATAATTAGGGAATCCATTCACCATATGGGTCATAACTATTATACCATTTATAATAATTGGTTCCCTTCCCCTAAACTAAGTGAAAGTAAGAAAACTAATCCACATATTATGTTGAGGAATATCATTTATGAGTCATTCAAAACATAGAGGTGACTAATTCTTCTTATTAAGTCTAACAAGACACAATGGCATACATGAACTTTACACCAAAAAATTAAACAAATAAATCTTGTATTATCATTTCAATGTAACAAAAATGTATTATGTCAATTATCTGTGGGCTAGATCTATTGAGGCTAAATTGGCATAAGAGTAAAAAAATCCTTGGTTTTATTCACTTTTAACTACTACAAATGATGGTGTTTTGAGATAATATTTGAGACAATGATTAACTAAATTATCTCAAATTGAGGCAAATTTTTTTGTGTATAATATCAAATTAAATATATCTAATTATTGTCTCAAACAATTGTCTCTCTAGAGATGATATAGAATAATTTATTTTATCTATCAAAAAATAATATAATTTTTGTCTCTCTAGAGACGATAAAGAATACTAGTTTTTTTTTCTATCAAGAGACAATATAATTTTTGTCTCTCTAGAGACTATATATCTTTAATCCTAGTCATCATCTCTCTAGAGATAATATTAGTTTAAATATTTAAAAAAGAACTAAATTTATTCTAGTGCAACCAATGGATAAGTATCATCAATGGCACTAGAGCAAACTAATTAGTATTATAAAATAAAAACAAAAAATAATTATGTGTAATCTTGTGCCCATAAATGGGTCCACAATCATTTTATAAATATCAAAAATATAAAATATAAAAGGATGCCTAAATGTCATTAACCCTTGACATAGAATGGATCAAAAATTTTAGTAGATCTTTTTAAGATAACATAATCTACAAAATGAAGTGCTTACAAAGAATTCAAGTTGACAAAACTTGGAGGTAATGTATTGAAATATGAGCATAATATTAAATTTAAGTGAGATAGATAATTTAGTTTCCAAAATTCAGATATTAGACTCACTAGTTTATTAAAATTGGTTAAATCTAGCTCTTCCAAAGAAGACAAGTAGACACAAAGCTTTCAAAGAATAAAATGAGATTTGAACAACCTCTCAACTAAAGATGGAAAAGAGACATATGTTTCTCATCACTAGTTGAAAATCTTACAAATTTAACACAATCTATAAAATAAAAGTTTGAGGTTTACCAGAGAACACAACTTGCTAAAGCATTCTAGTAGCAGAGTGGACTATATATAACCTCTCAAGCTGAGGTGATATAGAAAATTATGTTGTTTGAATCCTTAAAAAAAGTTATTCAAGATGGGACATTTGATAAAATCTAAAATTTTCAATGAAGAGATGAATATAAACCATTTAGGCAATCCAATGAACCTTGAAGAACCACTCAACTCTAGAACATGCAAATACTTTCATAACATTAGCTCTTTAACCAATTTGGTAAGCTCTTAGACCCAATCATGTCTAAAGGATGCTACACATGAATAGTTATTTTTTAAAATTTGATAAAATTTAATGGATAAGTTAATTACTATAATTGCTTACAAAAATTGTGCATTGCATAAACAAAGGCTACTCTACGCCCTTTCTCCATAATTTTTTTAAATGTAATTCAAATAACTAAATTAATTCTTGTGTAGGCTTCATCTAAAGTCAATATCTTATTAAAAATATTTATAGAATGAAAGGTATGGATAAGTCTAGCCTAGATGGACCTAAAGAGTCTTTAGATCCACATCTTATTGTTGGAATTAAAATAACTGAGAGGGGAGGGGGTGGTAAATCAATGTCTTCAAAACAATCATTCAATTCCACTTAAGCATACATGAATCATTCATGCAAATATGAACATATAGTAAAGCATATGTAGTCATACAAGATCATGAAACACATTACATATGTGGGAAAAATTCAAGGGGAAGAAATCTCATTGATCCCTGAAAATGGACTATAGTATTATAAGTCAAAATATTACAATTTAGTGAAGCACCAACTTCACATGGAGTACCAACCTCAACTAGCTAAGAACTAACCCAAACACTCTTTAACAAGCACCAACTTGCAAGGAGGCACCAACCCCCTAAATCATTCATCACCAACTCAACCATATGAAACCTTTGATCACCTTTAAAACACCTTGTTGATAATACAACAAATGATGATCAAAATATTTAACTCTTTTGAATGTTCTATCCCTCTCAAATTATCTTCTAGTCTTCTTTGCTCGACCAGGTCTCTTCAAGAAAGATTAGGCCATATGACATTGATATTAAGATATAATATCCTTATTATATATTCATGACATTTTATCTACACCCCTATGATGGTATAAATTACCTCCTTCATCTCTTCAATATTATATATCCTTCGCTCACTCTCTCAATCTCTCTAATAGTCTAATTACACCTATTAGGCCTTGTTCTTATACAATCCTCTAGATGACACACCTCTTGGTCAGCCATACACACTTTCAAACTTAGATTACAATTTAAATAGGTCCTATAACACAATTTATAGATGAATCAATCATTATAATAGTTTCATACTCAACTTAAAAGACCAAAACCTCTTTTAGGCCTTAAAAAGACCTAATTCAATTGAGCCTTCATTAGTACATGCCACCTTTTGATTTGTTTGGAACACATTAAAAATCTACACACAGAAGTTAAAATTAATTTACCACTAAAATATACCCCTATTAAGCTGATATTATGCCCATGACACTTTTCATCTCCATCCACCACTTGAAGCACACCATTGGTACTATTTACATTAGGCCTTCACACACACAAAAAAGGTCTATTTTGAACAATTGAAGATAACACTATATTTCACCACATAACCATAATAATAAATCATATATATATATATATATATTGTAAATGTGTTTTTTAGGATCTATACCCTATGTGATAAATTATAATGCACTTGATGACTTTTTTGAAGTCTTCTAGGTTCTATATATATATATATATATAGAACCTACAAGACTTCAAAAAATTCATCAAGTGCATTATAATTTATCACACAGGGTATAGATCCTAAAAACACATTTGCAAATCACTCACTCACAACTATCAGTTTTCTTCAAAGACCAACCATGGTCACTTAGACCTCCAACACTAGTATGGACATATTAAATGACTTATGATACATATATATTATATTATGAGATAATTTTATCATTCTTAGATAGAAATATAATATAGTTAAATGGTAAATATTGGTCTTGTAGTCTAATCTCATGACCTTATATCTCATTGTCTCATTTGAACCAGACAAGTCAATTTGTGAGCAATTATGTCACTATATTCATTAACCTCAAAAAATTATGCCAAACATGAACAAGTATTAAAAGTCCTAGAAAACATATTTTTGTATTTGGTTTCAACACTATATCATGATAACACCTTCTTAATCATATTTTTCCTATGGCCTGGGTTTTTTACTAATTCAATCATTAGGCCTATTAGTGACTGGCTAACTTTGATGACCAATTTAGTACACTTGAGGGATAGAAACTATCCATAAGCTTTTATGGGAATGAAAAATGAGTCTAAAGCTTCATTCTCCATCTATTTTCATACTTTAATTTGGTCAATTATGATTGTTACAATAAATCTTTGATAAATTAGCACTTTATTTTAGGATCTACTCACACACCTGACAACTCAATCACACCAAGAGGTGACTGGGAGAGTTTAATACAACCTCCAATAGTTTACTTGAGCATAACAATCTATTCTAGGTACTTTTGATCAATATTTTCAACATTGGGTCCTTATTAGGGTTGTAAGAGGGTTTAAACATGTTTCCATTCTTAACAATCATTCATAAAGCATAACCACTCAATATAAAAACAAATTCTTGGAATTTTGAGCTATGACCCTTCTCTATATACTATTAATATATTAGGTTCCCATGAAAAGTTTTGACAAGATAATGAGAACAAGAATATCCTTTTCATGTTGAGAACCCTTCATTTTATGCACTTGAGAGATGTAAAAACACTTTTTCTTGCCTTAACCTTAAAAAATTGGTCTATAACTTCATGAATAAACCTGGGAAAAATTATCATACATTTGAAAAGTCTCACCTATGCATACTTTCCTTGGAAATTGAGCCTCATGCCTCATTAGGCCATGCTCTCACCACTTTGCTTTCTACACCTAAATATTCACACCTCATTAGGCTTTGAAATAACCTTGAAACCTATTTTTAAGCTCCCAATACTTCATTCACATGCTCACACAATGTTAAACATTATTATACAACATTATCTCATCATAACATCATTCCTCTTGATGCACAATACTAGGCATCCTATGCACATACCCTCTCAAGACACTACTAAGCTCAAGCACTTGACAACTTTCACAATAAGGACCTTCCATACTAATTTTACATAACTCATGCAAACATAAAAACATATACCAATCATATATTACATTCTTATAATCACTGTGAAACTAATCAATATTCTCTATTCATAGCTACACTCACTAGAGCACCACTGAGACATCAATGATAATAACAATGATAGTTACATGACATCAACCTTCATAATCACCTATGGGATAAAAAAGATAATAAATGACAAAAATAATGATATCAAATTATCAATAACCTTTGTATCAACCTTATCAAGAACCTTTGACATCAATGAAAATATCAATACCAAACTTCAACAACATAAATAATGCTCAATAATTTCCCCCTTTGTCATCGATGGAAAAACATGCTACAAACTGATCATTCTCATCTCCCACATTCTGGTCTTTTATCCCATTTTAAATTAATGACAGAGTGATGTCTAAAACTCATTGGATTAGACTCTTTGAAACCAAAATACTAAACACATAGGATTATGATTTTATGAGTCATAATACAAACATGATCCTCTATCTCCATGCATACTTTCTTAGAACAACTAACCTACTTTTGGAGCTAATAAACCACCTGATTAGCTCCCCCTAAGTAATTGGCATCTTTAATAACTTCTAGGGGTAGGAATTACACCCAATTCCTATCTTGGGTGTTCAAATGTTACCTTTGGAAGTGGGTTGGTCAAAATGTCTGCAATTTGATCATCTATAGAAACATATTCAAGTCTGACACTGTTCATTTACCTACTTTCTTAAAAAATGATACATGATGGAAATGTGCTTAGTTTTTGAGTGCATTAAATGTTCTTTGATATGGTTATAACACTTGTATTATCATAATAGATATGGTTAAGAACATCATACACCACCTTATAGTCTTATAGGGTTTGTCTCATCCACAAGACTTGAATGCAACATGAAGTTGCTTCAATTTACTTAGCCTCACAAGTGGATAATGATACTAATGGTTGTTTCTTGCTTATCCATGAAACTAGACACCCACCTAAGAATAAGGCTCCTCCACTGGTACTTTTTCTATCATTTAGACTTCCTACCCAGTTTACATCTATATAGACTATTAAATTTAACTTCTAGCTTATTAGATACCACAACCCATACTCCACAGTCACCTTGAGATACCTGAGTATCCTTTTGACTATTTGCATCATGATTTCCTTTAGATATACTTAAAGCCCTCCCATAATACCTAGTTCTTGTATGATGTCAAGTTTAGAGGTAGTGGTGTATAGAAAACTTCCATTCATTGACTTACATAATGTCTGATTGACCTTTGGAGACTCATCTTCCTTGCTTAACTTACACCCTGTGAATGTACTTGGCTTGTGAAATGAATATATCTTTTTTAGATTGAGTGATTTATAACCCATGAAAGAATGATAGTTCTCCCAGCATGGAAATCTCAAACTCTTTCTTCATCACCTCTATAAATCCCTTGGTCATGTTCTCATTCTTTCCAGTAAATATGATGTTATACACATAGAAAAATATTATCAACTAATGGTTATCTTCTAAATTTATGTATAGATTACTATTTATAGATCCTCTTTTGAATATTTGATCCAAATTATACCTATCTAACCTAGCATACCAAGCTCTATGATATTGCTTTAGACCATAAAGAGCCTTTTCAATCTAAACACATTGTCCTTGTCACTTGATAGTGAGAACCTCTGAGGTTGATCTATGTACATTTCCTCTTCCAAAATCCCATTAAAAAAGGGAGATGTCACATCTATCTAGTATACCTTGAACCCTTTGAATCTTACATATGCTAGAAATAATCTGATGGCCTCCAATCTTTCTACTATTTCAAAGGCCTCCTCAAAGTCTACCTCTTCAACTTGTGCATATCCCTTGAATAAAAATTTAGACTTGTTCCTAGTGACTTCTCCATCTTCATTTAATTTTTTTCTAAACATCCATTTTATGCCAATGATATTCTTGTCTTTAGGCCTAGGAACTAGTTCCCAAGTCTCATTCCTCTCTATTTGGTCTATAAATCCTTATTCATAACACGTATCCAAAAATTGTCTTTGCTTTCTTCTATAATATTCTTAGGTTAAATATTAGATAATAGAGAAAAATTCTCTTGAGTTAGATTACTTACCAGTCTTCTCCTTGTTTGACTACTTAGATTATTATTGCCAATGGTTTGAGATTCATGATGATCTCTTTGAATTTGTATTGAGGGGCCTTTTAAGTCTTGTATCTCCTCAACTTCTTCTTCTTCCTCATTAACATATATATTTTCCTCTTCATTATTGAATTCCAAGATCTATAAAATATCCTTTGACTATGAGTGTGATTTCCTTGTCTCATTAATCTTCATATTGGTGCTTTTCACTATCTTCTATAACCTCTTATCATAACATCTATAGGTTGAGATCATTGATGAGTATTCTAAGAATATGCCTTCATCAGATCTAGAATAAAACTTTCCTAAGTCTTCATCATCTCTTTTGATGAAGCATTTGATCCCAGACACTCTAAAGTATTTCACATTGGCAGTTCTGCCCTTTCACAGTTTATAAGGAGTCTTATTTCCATTAATCTTTATCTATCCTCTATTCAAAATGTAGAATATAGTGCTTACTACCTATATCTAATATCTATAAAATAATATAGATTCATTTTTCATAGTTATATCCATATCTTGAAATATACTATTCTTTATTTTTACTACCCTATTATGTTAAGGTATCGTAGCTACTGAGAATTATCTCCTTATTCCATGAACCTCACAAAAGTCATCAAAATCATTGGACTCAAACTTTCCTCCTATATCAGATCTTAAGAACTTGATCTTCCCATTGTTTTCATTCTCAACAAGAGCTTTGAATTCCTTGTATTTGTCAATATCTTTTGATATTTCTTTTAATAATACAACCCAAGTCATTATTGTGTAATCATCTATGATTAATATGAAGTAGATATATCCTTGAATGTTTTGAATTTTTGTTGGCCCATAGAGATAAGTGTGTATTAACTCCAACATTATTTTAGTAGATTACTCTTTGGATTTGAACCTTCTTCTAATCTAATTACCATGTTGACATGACTTACAAAGTATGTTTGAAGGTTTGGTGATCTTAGGCTTGTTCTTCATAGAATTCTTAGAGCTTATCTTAACTAGATTGTCAAAGTTTAGGTGACCTAACATTCTATGCCATATACAAATTTCACCCATATTTCTCATAAATCATCTCTACTTCTTGATCTCATTTAGGACATATACATTGTTCTTAGTCCTCTTAGAATTAGAAATCAACCTTCTATATTTGGCTCTCCTTATCTCACACCCTCTGTCATGAAAGTTTAGTGTGTGTCCTTGCTTACACATTTGACTTACACTAAGTAGGTTATGTTTCAAACCTTTGACATAAAACACATTTTGTGTCTTGGTATTCCCAATATCCGAACTGAAGACACCCTTGCCAACTATATTAGTAGTTGTGTTGTCTCTAAACCTCATTATTCCTACAACATTCCTCTTCAATGAGATGAAATTATTTTTTCCCCTATCATATGGATCGAACAAACACTATCTATATACAATTTCATGCCTTCATATTGAATGTGAAATGATTTCTGAGCTAGCATATAATCCTCCTTATTAAATAGTCCATCTTGACTCTTGAGCTTAATATGATTAGTCTTATATTTTTTGGCTTCCATACTAATGTTTGACCCTTCTCATGTACTCTAGGAGCATCATATGTCTTGTTGAATCTTGAGGGACTTCTAACTCTATTAGAATAAAATCTTGCAATGTGTCCCATATAATGATAGATGTAGTAAACAACAATTTTTTAATTACCTCTTGACTAATCACATCTTTTCCCATGCTCCCATGATAACTTATACTCTATTTCATTGGGTTTCCTAATTGGTATTTTCATGTTGGTACTCTTGAATTGTTTTGAATTATAACTCTCTCTCTCTCTCTCTCTCTCTCTCTCTCTCTCTCTCTCTCTCTCTCTCTCTCTCTCTCTCTCTCTCTCTCTAACTTGCTCATCTTGTTTATGAGCTTCTCATTCTCAACCTTCAAGGAATCTATCTCTATCTTCAACTGTTCATACTCAACTTCTTTTGAGCTAAACCTAGAAGTTGAGTTAAACCTTGTATTGACACCTTCTAATTGATTCTTGAGATCCTTAATAGTCTTAATTTGATGTGTGAAATCATGAAGGAAAATTATGAGCTCAGCTTCAAGGTTAAATTTATATTCTCCTTCTTCATTTTCATAGTAGACTTACTTTATCATACATGTTATATTCTTTCTTTTGATCAATAGACATCTTGTGATTCTCAGGATAACTTTCAATCTATTAGACTTGATTTAAAGGACCAATATATAATACTAAATATTATAATCATAATTATTGAGAGGATGGGGGGTTAATCAGTGTCTTAAGCATACATGAAAAATTCATTCAATTTCACTTAAGCATACATGAACCATTCATATAACTATGAACATATAAAAAAGCATATGTAGTCATACAAGATCATGAAACACATTACACATGTAAGATACCCTCAAATTGGAGAAAACCCACTAAGCCTTATAAATTGAATACAATCCTATAATTAAAAATATCACAATTTAATGAAGCACCAACTTCACATGAAGCACCAACCCCAACTAGCTAAGCACCAACATAGCTAGGCTTTAGTAAGCACCAAGATGCAAGGAGGCACCAAACCCCTAGATGACTTAGCACCAAATAAATAACATAATTTTTTTTATAGAATTAAAAACACATTTTTTATAATATAATATATTATTATCACCTTCTTTAGTTCTTCTCACTATTTTATCCCTCTCAAAATACCTTTTAGGCTTCTTTTCTCAATTAGGTCTCTTGAAGATAAATTAGGCCATATGACCTTGATATTCAGATACAGCATCCAAATTATATCTTCATGATATTTTATTTCCATCATTTGATGGTATAAAATACCTCATTTATCTTTTGAATATGCTATATCCTTTGTGCACTCTCTCAATCACTCTAACAGACTAGTTAGGCCTATTAGGCCTTGTTCTTATACAATCCTCTAGCTCACACACCTTTTGGTCATCCATACACACTTGAAATATTGTATTACCCTTTAAATATGTCTTATAATATGATTTATACATGAATAAATCATTAAAATAGGTCATACTCAGCTTAATAGACCAAAATCTCTTTTAGGCCTTAAAGAGACCTAATTTAATTAGGCCCTCATTAGTACCCAATACTCTATGCTATCCTTGCAACACATTAAAACTATACACATGGTAGGAAAGCTTAAAATACCACTAAAATATACCCATACTAAGATCATATTAGGTCTATGACACTTTTTATCTCCAACCACCACTTGAAGCACACCATTAGTATTGTTTACATTAGGCCTTCACACACATAGAAAGGTCTATTTTGAACAATTGAAGATAACAATATATTTTGCCACACAACCATGAAAATAAATAATATAAACAAAAACTAAAATACCTCAAAAAATTCATCAAGTTAATTATACTTCATCACATAGGGTATGGCTCCTCAAAAACACCTCTGTAAATCACGCATGTAGAACTATCTATTTTTTTCAAAGACTAGTCATGGTGACTCAGACCTCCAACACCTATATAGACAACTTAAATGACTTATGATACATGTAGATTATATTATCATATCACTATATCATTATTACATATAAATATAATATATTCAAATGGAAAATCTTAGTCTTGCAGACCAATCTCATGAACTTATATCTCATTGTCTCCTCTAAACCAAACATGCCAATTTGTGAGTAACTTTTTCACTATATTCACTGATTTCATAAACTTATACCAAACATTAAACATAATTACAAGTCTTAGACAAAACACTTATGTATTTGGTCTCATCACTATATCATGATAACACATTCCTAATCATCTTTTCATTATTACATTGGTTCTTCACTATTTCCATCATTAGGCCTATTAACGACTAGATAACTTAGATGAATAGTTTATCACACTCAAGGGATAAAACTTATGCAAAACACTTTATCGTAATTAATAATGAGTCTCAAGCTTCATCCTCCATCAATTTTCATACTTTGACTTGGTCAAATTTGACTGCTACAATAAATCTCCAAGAAATTAGCACTTTCCTAGAGGATATACTCACACACTTGAAAACTCAATCACACCTAGAGGTGCCTAGGAGATTTTACTACAACCTCAATATTTTACCCGAGCATACCAATCCATTCTAGGTATTTTAGATCAATATTTTCAACATAGGGTCCTTATTAGGGTTCTAAGAGGGTTTATACCTATTTCCATTCTTAACTATTATTCATAAATCATAGCCCCTCAATCCAAAAATAAATGCCTAGAGTTATGTGCTAGGACCCTTTACCACCTACCATGAATATATTAGGTTCCCATTCAAAGTTTTTATGAGCTAATGGTCACAATAAAATCCTTCTCAAGTCGAGAACCCTTCATTTTGTGCACTCAAGAGACCTAAAAACACTTTTTCTTGCCTTAACCTTAACATTTTGATCTAAAAATTCATTAATACACTTGGGAAACCTATAATACATTTGAAAAATATCACCTATGCATACTTGCCATAGAAAACAAACATCATGCCTCATTAGGCCATGCTCTCACCACCTTAATTTATACACCTAAGTCTTCACACCTCATTAGGCCTTGAACTAACCTTGAAATCTCTTTTAAAGATCTCAATACTTCACTAACATGCTCACACAATGTTAAACAACCTTTTAAAGAATTATCTCATCATGTCATCATACCTCTTGATGCACAAGACTAGGCATCCTATGCACATACCTTCTCAAGATACTACTAGGCTCAAGCAATTGACAAATTTGAAAACAAGGACCTTCCATAGTGACCTTCACATCACTAATGTAGACATAAGAACATATACCAATTATATCTTACATTCTCATAATCATTGCAATATTGATCAATATTATCTCTTCATAGTTATTCTCACTAGAGCATCACTGAGATACCAATGCCAATAATAATGATAGTTACATGACATGAACCTTCATAAGCACCTCTAGAATAACAAAGAAAATCAATGACAAAAATAATGATATCAACCTTCTCAAAAACCTTTGTATCAACCTTCCCAATAAAATTTGACATCAATGACAACATCAATGCCAAACCTCAACAACAAGAACAATGCTCAACACTTCTATGAAAGTAGAGAAAACTTAAAACCTAAAACCACAAGATAGAAAAAATAAAATTAGATACAACTTTCCACAAAATGAGAAAGAACTATATGTTATTCAAAATTTTAATTAAAACATAAACCAATTACATAGAAACATTTTTGATTACATTTTCCATTTTTTGATGATCAAATCATAACCCCTAAAAATCTTAACAATATATATTGAGATTTTTCATACACATGTATCAAAAATAAATTCATATATTTTTCAAAATTTAAAAAGGTTTCATTTGGTTACCTAAAATCATATTGTGTGAAGTTTCCTGAAACATTAGTGACATCCCCTCCATATGTTAAATGATACAAGGGTTACTTCATTATATAGATGCTTACAATAATTCCCTGAGGAGAGTTGTGTTGAGATTAATGATCTGGTAGATACTTATTTTATTTGGAGCATAGTTTGGGAGCTTAATTAACTTTATATGAAAGTATCTTAGAAATTAGGATTCCATTTTGTGATAAGTAGTGCTTTCAGCCACAGTCAAAGTCTAAGGATAATAGCCCTATAAGGTCTAGAGCTTCCAGCTAAATTGATACCAAAATCCCCCTCTTCACCACATGAAAGGCTCCAGTGGAAATTTTATCTTCAAATTAGTTGAGATTAAAATAAAATCCAAGTAATACACAAATAATATCCACACTATCATGGATGGCATCATCAAGAATAGTAATGATATCCACATCACTATGACCATCCATAGAGAGAGACAACCACATATGCATGCTATAAAGAGAGATTAAAAAATATATATATGAGATATTGATTCTTAAATATATAAACAATAGATTATAGGATTTGATAATAATTTATTTTAAAATCCAAACTAAAAATATGGTTGAAATACACATCTTAATTATATATATGGAACCTTATTTTCTCAATTATAAATACATAGTGGAGTTGACTATTTGAAACCAATTTGTAGGCCCATGAAAAAAGGATAAACTTGAACATATTTATTGACAAAGAAAAAAAATTAGTTAAGAAATTGATACAATAAATATTCTTCCTTACTTGCATAGCCCATGAATAAAAATGACCCAAGTCTACTAAATGATTCACTGGATATGCATTACGATATGCTCCTATTGTGAATGTATGTATGTATGTATGCATGTATGTATGTATGTAAATATACTCCTATTTTTCCATGGCATTAAATCATTTAGCATACTTGGATCATTTTTATTCACTAACTATGCAAATAAGGAAGCATATTTATTGTATTGATTTCTTAACTAAATTTTTTTCTTTGTCAATAAATATGTTCAAATTTATCCTTTTTCCATGGGCCTAAAAATTGATTTCAAATAGTCAACTCCCCTCTGTATTTATAATTGAGGAAACAAGGTTCCATATCTATAATATTTTCTAGTCATTCATGGCTACCTTTTTTCTTATTATTAAAGTATAAGTCCATTATTTGAAGTGTAACCCACACTTCAAAATTATTAGTATCCAATTGTAAAACATGCTCAAAATCTTGTTTGTATTTCTTGAGCTAGACAATTTTGTAATGGCATAAGCCTAAACAAAGTCCCACTATTGCAATGCTCCTAAAATGAAATCATAAAGCCTCTTTTATACAAATCTAATGATTCATCACACCATCCATGGTTGAATTTCAAATATGCTTGATCATAAAGTGCAAGAATATTATCAAGTTGTTCATCGAATAATATATTAAATGCACCATATGTTTGTTCTTGGTTACCTTTTGTTAGAAGCAACTAAACCTAGTTTTCTAAACCATGTTGATGTTTCATGTTTATAAATTATACAAGCTTTTTTATATAAATATGTTTCACAAATTAAAATATCATCCTTCTCACTATGCTTTGTCTAAATTTTACCAATGTTGATATGGTATGCAAGGGATTTATAATGGAAATTATGTCATACCTCACGTAATCAAAACACTCATATATTTATGGACTAGTTCCTTCTTTGATTATATGCCATAACACATCAATTTCCCATTTTTTTAAATAGTATTCTCTTGTTATAATTAGCCATAAATTGAGAGAAGCTTGCTCTATTTTCAAGATGTCAAGAATGTTAGTGTCATCTATGGGCGGTTATTCAGGTGATACCATCATTTATTCCTATGAAATTTTCACTGGTATGTACACATAACCCATCATTTCTTACAAGTTCTTCCTTTACAAAAAATTTCCCTTCAACACACTTGTACACACATACACACATCCACACAATAAGCGGTCTGATTTCACAGGTTAGAATATGGTTTATTATATATATAATATTTGTGTGTGGAAATCCATTTTAATTTATTTCTTGACCATATAAACCCTAAAATAAACATAATTTTAGCAATGCAAGTTGCATATAACTTACCAAAATCACATCTGCTATCCTAGTGAGAATCCAAAATTAAGATACTTATAATTCTCATAAAATAAAATTAGGTTTGTAAGCCCACAAAAACAATACAACTAATGAAAATAACCTTCATAAAAGCATGCAAGTTCTAGTCTTCATATTTCACACAAGCAACACCATTCTAATGAACTAAAAAGATCCATAAATGCATAATACTCAATTTAAGTTATACAAAATAAACTATATAATAGTATAAATAACAATTATAATATGAGCTAATTTGCCTTAGAGAATTTGGAGGCTTTGTGTCCTACCCTCATAGATTTCATGTTGTCATCTATTGTTTCAAATAAGTAACAAACCCAAGGATGTTGTGCTTAAGAGAATATTTATATGTTTGACATTACTTAATGGAAATAACTCTAGAATCAGTAGCCCTTTTTTAACCAAATATTATATTCTAGTGAAGAAAATGATACATAAATGCATGATACCCATTTCATGTGACTAAAAAATGAAGAATAATTAAAATAAGGGGAAATTTTACTCAGTAATTTAGAGGGTAAAGGTCCTACAGCCTCACATATTTCAAGCCACACTCTTTTATCTTAAATAAGATAGAAAACAAAAGTTGTTATGCTTGAGATAATATTTTATTTTGGCACAATTTGATAAGAGAAATTTTGGAGTCCACAACATGTGTTTCACCAATGCTTATATTATGGTAGTAAAATGTAGTCTCAACTACTAGTAGTTCCTATAATAATTATAAGGTTTGTTTTAACCAGTCTCATAACATAAAGTAAAATCATGTTTATATCTAAATGTAAATTTGTAATTAAAATATTAATAAATTTTAATAACATTAAAAGACATAATTGAATTTGTAATTTCTAGGAAAAAATAGCCACTTTTCTACAATCTATTCATAAAATAATACAGACAATTGGACAAGAAGAATTAATGCAACTTTTCTAAATATGAATCAAAATTATATGATGTCATCAACCCAAATTACGTATTTAAAGGGTAGATAAGTATAATAAAAATTTATAATATATCTACTAATTTATTTATTATTTTGATAAAAATACTAAATAATTAAAAACTTATAATCATTCGAATGAATCCCTATAACATAAAAGTGAAGGCATCCCTAAAAAATATATTAAAAGTAAACCTTATAATATATATTATAAGAAAACCCTTTCATAATTTCAACAGGGACATATACTTGATAGATAATCCTACCAATGAAGAAAATTAACAAGACTATTGTTGGGTTATTTGAATTTATTTAATAAATACATTCTATTAAGCATTTAAACTAATTTTTGGAAGTTAAAGCTTAATCTTACTATATACTTACATTATATGAGTAAATTATGATATTATTTTCGATTGTTTCTTATAGTAAATGTTAGTCTTTAAACTTATCATGACACCAAATGTTTAGATGTCATTAATAAGTCCCTATGTAGTCCCCTATTTGTCATTAAGCATTCCCCATATGGTCCCTTGTTTGTCACTAAATGTTGGATAATAATTTAGTGGTAAGAAATATAAATCAAATTTATAACGATATAATAATAATAATGACGAAAATTGAACAAATAAATTAAAAAAACTATAAAACTAGGTGAATCCATTAAAAATACATATTTTATTCAACAATGGATTCATTAACCTTCCTCATAAATTAGCATATAAAAAATTTTCACTTCCTTTTTGACTATTCTTCTCCTATATCTTCTTGAATCCTTCTTTTGACACTAATATAATAATTTTCTCTTACAAATAATACCAAATTATACTAAACCTTATTTCCTTTTACTCATATTAACACTTGCACATACTAAAATAGATATCTCTCTTTAAAACACGAAAAAAAAAACCTAAAAAATCAAGTATTTATAATTTTGTATTATTACCATACATTTAAAATAACTACATAACTACTAGTTAATCTCCATGACCTCTTGCCGAAGTTCCGCACTCTTCTACAACTTATTCCTATACTCACGCATTTATTCACTTCTCTACTTATTCACTTATTTGCTCGTATATTTAATTTCCTTGCTTACAGAACCTCAAGTACATTTATAATATTAAAAAACTATAAACCCTTTGCTTTTGTCAAACCTTATCAATTTTAAACCACTTATTACATTTTAAAGACCTGTCTTTCTAAACTTTTATGCTTTAGGTAAATTATCAGATATTGAAATATCTTGATTTACAGGAGCCATTACAGTATTATACTAATAGGCTTTTCAACATAATCGTAAACCATGATTTCCATGTCACCAACAATGTTTTTTGGTTGTCCATTTACAAAAACCTTTATCAATCCAGGTAGATCAATGAGTGTCATATGAACCGCATTCCAAAAATATATGCTGAGATGAATTGGCATAGGAATAATCAATTTTGTGCGCCCAAATTTTTTCCCTTGCTGTGCCTTTGGAGGTAGATTTCTCCACATGTCGCTAGAAAAGCTAGTTTCATATTCATCAAAATAAGTCATTATTAACTCGCTCTTCTATCACATGCGATATTACGTCGATACCCAAGGCCCCTGTTGCAAGAAATGCAACTCTCTTTCGACGTTTCGCGTTATAACGTGCTGAAATGGGTACGCGATGGTAGCGACGTTTTAGACGGTCATTTTCCCGTCACGCGGATGTCTAACCCGTCAGCCCATTAGAAATGACGTTTTTGACGCTATTTTACGTGTCACGCATGTTTTGGAACTGTTATGTAACCGACAACTCCACACCGCAATGGCAAAGACGATGACCTAAAATTAAAAACAATCTTTGCGTGCTAAACAATGATCTAAAATAAAAAAATTCTTTGCACGCTTTGAAAAAAAATAGAAGCATGTGAAAAAATAAACGATGACTCGAAAATCAGGGTCCAATAGATGGAGATTACATAATTTTGTATTCTAGTCCATTCCACCCATTAAAAAAAACATAGAAATAGCACCAAATTATTGGTATCACAAAAAGGCTCGAACCACTACCTCTGATACTCCACCCATGTGTCTACCAAATTAAACTTTGTCAATCGTTACAATCTCCCTGAATACTGAATGTTCTTCATTGACCTTTTACTATGTATTTTCATATTTTCTAATTAGATAACCAGTGGTAGGAAAACCAAAAAATTCTGAAATACTAGAATGCTTTGAGGTTGTACATACGTTTGCCTTCTTAACTTTGGTTCTTTTTATAATATAGAGATAAATGGGTAATATATATGTTAGGAAATAATTAGTCTTCGTATTAATTTGTGTATATTATAATGTGAATAATTATAAGAGTAATAATTCACTATTACATATATTTATTTTGTTAGATATATTTGGTTAGAATATATTGTTGGTTGTGTTATTGTTGTGAGTTACAATAATAGTACGTAAATAGGTTAGTTATTATTTACTTATGAGAGATTATTAGTTTATGCATATACATAAGATGTGAGGAGATATTATGCGAGAGATTTATTATGATACGGGTCACCTTAGTTATAGGAAAAAAAATTCGTATATATTTGTAATACTCGTATGAATTTGTAATAGTGTGTGAATAATGTTAGATTATCAGTGTGATTAAATATTATCTCTGTGTTCGGCTCTATGATTTAGCTCCATTATTTATGTGTTAAGTTTACCTAGATCTGAGTCGGTCTCATTATTTGGTATCAGAGCGGGTGGATCTTTTAATGGATTTTTGAATGTTTAAGAGGTAGCTATAACATTACTATTTACCTTGATTTATGGTAGTGGAATGTCTTGGAGTACCTTAAGTTTGTTTTTAGTATTCTTTAGACTTGCAGTTATGTTAGAAGTGAGACATTATTGGAGAAAATATGAAAGTTTGAAGATACGAGGAAGAAGTGAAGAATCATGTGGCACCTTCTTCGAAGACATCTTCATGGGATTTACTCAAGGTCTTATTTGCTTATCCTTCATAGGTCCATACATGGGCCAGACTATTGCCATTTTGCAACCATTCAATCACATCATTGCATATACTACCAAGCCATTCAATTAAGATTTCAATTCCATTTAGAAATATGTCTCCTCTTAAATAGCATGGTGAAAGCAGAGAATATCTCCTTGGCAAAACATACTATGCAAACCTAATCTATATATTTCAAAGGTTCACGGATCCATGTCTACATATCCATCTATATTTTGTGTTCAATATTCTTTCTTCCTTGTCACTCACCAAGCTTGCCACAGACTCCTTCCAATACATATTGTATTGGGTTATTCCACCACCAAGATTTCATCTACATTGCATTGGAACCACAAAGCTCTTAGTATATAATTATTTTGTGTCATTATAAATTCATTTGTGTTAGTAGTGTCATTCAAAAGTCAATTTATGGATAGGTGGTGTTAATATGTTTGTTGAGCTCAAATTTTAATTGGTCATTTTATTTTATATCATCAAACACAAAACTTTCATGTCTTTAGTTTCATTGTGTCTTTAGTGTATTAAACTTGAGATACTTATGTTATTTAGATTTAGTAATAAGTTGATGAGTTTCTTTATAAAATATAGTAGGTATATGTGTTATATATGTCTTTTTGGTCTTAGCCAAAATTTGAGTCATTTGGCTTATTTTGTTTAAGTTATGTTATGTCTATTTCAAATTTATAATTATTTTTTATGTCGGTATTTAGAGTGAAAATTAAAAATGAGTCAAAATGTCGAAATCATTTTTATTGGTAGAGTCTATTGTAAATTATTTGGGTCCATTGTCCAAAATATTTCAAAAAATCTCAACATATTTTTAGAGAGTCATTTTGTCTTGAGTCAATGTCAAGTATGTCAAATAAAGTTAATATTATAAAGGATGGATTATCACTTTTACGTGATGCCCAAACTATGGGGGGGATATCTCCTCAAAAAATTAATGAATATGAACTTCATCAACACTTTTGTTGAGTGATCAGTAAACTTGTTGGAGGTTGGAAGATACTAAAGGATGGAAGCTTTCTACACCTCTCATTAGCCACTAATGAAGGGGTACTTCTACTATAGTGGTGCATATATATATTTTTCATTTCTGTCACTTGTTTGTATGTGTGACAAATAAGAATTGTATTTGCTATTTTACCATATAGTGTACTGCATAAAAAAAGTGTTTAAGAGATACATGAATGCTAAAATAGTTAGGAGAGAAACTAACTAAAGATATCCTCTGACTACCTTACTTTTTTATGAAGATGATTGATCAGTTAAATGTCTATCACATTCACATGGAATAAATATGATATGTGTTCTTTACATTGTATTTTTCATGTGTAGAAAGATTCATACTATAGTATGCAGACCTATAAGTATACATTGGCATACAATTTTATTCGAGCCAGTTCTTGGAGATACAAGAGTGAAAGTTGAATAGATGGTCCTTGTTGATAAGTTCCCACACTGTTTTGGTTGATGTAGTTATTCAGTGAATGGTTGATGGTAGATGTACCTATTCAAAATTTCCACATTGATTCAATTGATGTGATCTTGACAGTGAATGGTTGATAAAAAGTTGATGTGTTCCTTATTTAATTTCATTAAGTCCTGTGAAATATAAATTACCAAGTACGGCTTAGGAGATGTTAGGAAATAATTAGTCCTCACATTAATTTGTGTATATTGCAATGTGAATAATTATGAGAGCAATAATTCACTATTACATATATTTAGTTTGTTAAATATATTTGGTTAGAATATATTGTCAGTTGTATTTTTGTTGTGAGTTACAATAATAGTACATAAATAGGTTAGTTATTTTTTTTACCAAAATAGGTTAGTTGTTATTTACCTATGAAATATTATTAGTTTATTCATATACATAGGATGTGAAGAGATATTATTGAAGATATTTATGGTGATACGGGTCGCCCTATTTATAGGAAAGAATTTTACTATATATTTGTAATACTAATATGAATTTGTTATAGTGTATGAATAATAATATATTATTAGTGTGATTAAATTTATCTCTATGTTTGGATGTATGATTTAGCTTCATTATTTCTATGTTAAGTTTTCCCAGATCAGAACTAGTCTCATTAACATAGACCCTTGAAATATCCATAGCCTTTGGCACCAAATTATCATGGAGACAAACATGGTAAATTATAAATGTACGAGAAAAAAAATAAATCCATTCTCTCACTCCAACTTGCTTGTGTCTTCATGTTCCCTTGGCTATTAAACTAATGAAATATTAATAAGATCCCAACACAAAATTCTAATTTTAAAAGATCAAAATTTATTCAAACACCTAATATTAGGAAAAATCCACAAGATAAACACCAAAATCTTGCCTATCTCATTGAGAAAAAACAAGTTCCAATGGTAATGGGAGGATTCAACTGTGATGAACCTGAGTAGACTGTGATGTGGGAGATTGAAGATTTGGAACACCAATATATAATATCAATAAACTCAAAATCAAATAAATAGACGTACATACTCTTTAACAGTAGACACAATGTTAAAAAATATTTTGGTGGTAAACAATATAAACCAAATTTACAACTATATAGCAATAAATGATAGAAACTAAACAAATAAGGAATAAGAAAAAATATAAAACTAGGTGAATCCATTAAAAATACTTATTTTATTAAATAATTCCCTGATTTGTCTTCTTCATGCATTGGCCTATAAAGGATCTTCAACTTCCTTTTTGACTCTTCTTCTCCCATGTCTCTTTGACTCCTTATTTTTGACACTAATATAATTATTTTATCTTAAAAATAATGTCAAATTACACTAAACCTAATTTCATTTTATCAATACTAACACTAAGTAGTCCCTTTTTTAACATTATTGCCTTTATTCAATCATGGTGGGATCATTATGACAATATAATTAGTCATTAATGGGAAGAGACTCACAACCACCTTGAGATTTTTATTTTTATTTCCATTTATAAATCTAGAAAGGAAAATTTCACAATAGTCGTTGAAAAAATTGAAGCATCCAAACTTCTTGTTTTTCTCCTCATAAATATATTATGGGAGAAAAAAATAAACTAAACACAAGATTGTTGTTATGTTGAAAACAACTTCATGATTTTTGTATCTCCCCTAACTAAACATACAATATAATGATTTCAACCATTGATTTTGTTGATTTTTCATCTTCTAGCTGAATATTTCCATCTTGATTAAAATCAAGTGAAGTCAAACTCGATAATAAATTAGATGAAATAAACTTAAAATTATTACTAAATATGAGGAAATTGGATGAAAGGTTCATATCCCATCCAATTATCCATGCATAAAGATGACGTTCAATAGCTAATGTGAGTTCAATTGATTTTAGTGTCCCCAAGAAATATGTTAAGATTTTTAGTGAAAGTTGATCTAATAACTTAATAACTAAAGCCTTCACAGATCTTCAATTAAACCATTAGTATAGTCATAGATATGCAACATAGTTTATTTTCACACCCATTCTCAAATCTTCCAACTCATTGAATCCATTCAGTGGGTGTTAATAAATGGATATTAATATATTGAATTATTTTCCTAATTTTAATGCTCACTAATTGGGTTCAATGGGTTGGATACTTCCTAATGATATTGAACCAAATTATAATGAGACTGAACCATGTTATCTCTATGTTAATACCCGCTGTGTTTTTTTATCCATAAATAAAATATTTAATCAATTCTAAAATTACTATAACTCGAAGAAAGAAAAAAAAACCCAAAGAAAGGGCTGAAGCAGTGAAAAACATGGAACCCTTGATCCAATCACTATCATGAGAGGAGGGAACAACACAAAGATTCAAATGGAAGTGGAATGGATACCAAAATATGGGAACAATGGGATCATTATGTAGTGTCATTACCATTGCTCCTCCAATGCACACTATTATTCTCAATAATATTTGCTTAACTACATATATTTTCAATCTTCACTCTCTTCGTTCTATAGTCTATAAAATTATAAAGCTATAAAGAATTTATACATTAAAAACCCAACATTTTAGTGTCAAATGTTTGTGATAGTCATGGAATATTGTACTTGCCTAAATAAGAGATCCATTGTGAATGTGATTGCAAGGAGTAAATCACTCATTATAGAAGAATAAATAGGTGAAGTATGTTTCAAACCCAAATAATAGAATTTTTGATCGATCACAGGCTTGTGTCAATGTAGATAAACATTCAATCCTCTATTTTTTTTATGAAATGATAGGAAAGTAAATAGAGAAATGAAATTGTGAAAGCAATGTATATGCATACCCAACAAATATGGTGAAAACATCTCACAAAATATGGTAAACATGATTTTGGGCACTGCCTTACTACAATTCAAAATTCAATAGGAAACTTGAATATATGTAATGATGAAGCAAGGCTTTGAAGAATGAAATCATCATGAAAATAAATCTCAAGGAAGAAGGGAAAATTATCTAGTAAAATTGTAGCTATGACATGCCTGTAAACAACTAGAACAAACTGACTCATTCCTTGGTTGAGATAAATATTTGTAATAATGTCCATTCATGAATACCCAAAATACAACAATGTTATCCCCATATATAGTTTTGATATCTCAAAATTTTCCACCCCTTAACCATTGATAAATGCCTCTCAATAAACTAATTTGAATACGCCTGTACATATTCAAACACAATGTTTATATTTATAAATAAAATAATTAGTTAAAGCTTAGCAGGGTGTAAGATTTCAAAAACCATGGTGAAGGATGAGAAAGACACATAACCAACCACATATCAATTAGGTGATATTACTTCATCTAGGTTCAATGCCATTTGAATGAGGGGTGAAATTTAGACACTCTCCTTATGACAACTCACTTTTGACATTTTCAACACTTCACTTTATATACCTTGTTGTCGTATCCATAATCATATCTAATCACCCTTGTTCATAAATATTCATCATTAAAACTTAATTAGATTATAATTTTGGTTCTAATATCATCATTCCATAACCCTAATTTTGTCGTCAACATATCCATAACCTAACCACATCACACCACCATCCCTAATCAATTAATCTTATCACACATAATCCCTTATAAATCCTACTAAAATATAATCTACATATTTAAACTAATTAATAATATTATTTAGTTAGTTAGTCTTAATAATAAAACCCATGAACCAAGAAATCAAAGTTAATAAGTAAAATAAAAATAATCAACTCACCCCATCTATCATCACATTAGTCAATCTATGGTAAAATCCCCAAATCCCCAAATCCAAGACAAGATCTAAGCATACCCATCCCTCAATAAATCAATTCCATACCTTCCAAATCCTCACATTTATGATCAAAATCCCCTCATTCAATTAGGATTTTGATTTAATCCTAACCTTGTATCACAAATAAGATATAACTATCCTTTTCATTTTTATATTTTTATAAAGTAGAGGCCCCTCCTCTATTATCAATAAGCAATACTAACCTAATGATATCATTCCAAAATTATAATAAATATGAGAGATCCTTGAGGATATCATGATATTTTAAGAATCCACCATCAACATCATCCAAACAATAATAATCAATTAAGGGGACATGTTGCTTGAATGTTTGCACACATTATTTTTAGCAACCACATCCAAGATTAACTCCAAGAAATATCAACACAATGAGGGGATCCTAATTGGTATGTGAAGGTAATTCTCTTACCTCATTATCTCAATTAGAGTTAGACTACTTCATTAGAGTATAAATTTCATTTTTTTCTAAGTTTATATTTATTTGTTCTCTAACATTTGAATTTGTACAAAAACCATCCAAAATCAGATATTTCAAATAAACATAGATTTATCCTATCCATCCATTATCTATTCAATAAATATATAAATTTACCTCCCTTGTTCCAAATAAATGATCATGAACTCAAGTGAGAATCTGGTGAATCTTGTCATTAAACAATTAATCAATCAAGGGTATAGGCTACCAAAATTATTTCATAGAATTTAGTGTGAGAAAAAAAAATCCAAAAATCATGATCACATCTATGTAAAATAAAGGAGATTCATCATTTAGTAAGCAAAGGTGATTTTTCTTGTGTTCTTAGTTTCTAGTTCAACTTCAAGTTTCAATATGTATAGATATTATAGATCAGAATCAAAAAATATTAACAGAGTACCATTTATATGTCAATGATGATTGATAAAATTCTATAGATTATTTGCATGGTTATTTTGATATGTTTTATGCAAAATTTAATGATAGTAACATTACTATTAATCAATAGTACATTCAGTTATATAACTATACATCATAATTTAGGAAAACATGAAATTTTTACTCATTGAGTGGGATACATATTACCAATATGGCAAAACCTAGATATGGAAAATGATAACATGGCATTAACATAGCATGTGTGAAAAGATCCCTTCCATGAAAAGAGTTAAATTCTAGAGATGGTGATGCCTTGACTAATGCATTTTTCATTATTGAATGGTGTAATGAGAAAAAGGTTCATGATACTAAAAAAACTCTATTATTCATATATATTTTTTGTTGATAGAGGCAGATAATGTGGAAAGGTATGAGGATTATATAATGGTAATAGGATCAAGTGAGTTCCACTCATTTCATAGCACACATACAGGTTATTTGATCATTCATTTGAGACACATGGAATGTTTTTTTTTTACATGCATTAATTCTATTTGGAATGAGTGTGAGCCACAATAGTGGGTGGGTGAATGGAGTTTTAGACCACTAAGTCCAATAAACACATATCAAGTTCCACCATCATTACAACTTACAAATATGACATCATCACATGAATTTGACCATGTATTTGATCTAGATCAACCAAGCACAAGATTAATAATTATTTAATAAATCATCATTATCTATAAACATCATTATTAAATAAAATAATTTTGTGATGTAGGGCATGTTTTTATAGTTATTTGAGATGAGGATAATGAAGACATAATATATTACTACTTATGTCGATGAGTAGAGGAAAATTTTAAATTAAATTCTTCTGTCACAATATTTTTCCATTGGATTTGTGGTAGTTATTGAATTTTAGATTCAATGATATCTTATTAAAAAATTCAAATGTATGGTTGTTTGAAGACTATCAAATACATAGGAATATACTACACTAGTTAAATTTGGTTCTTGAAAGAAATGTTCAATTGCTCAAATATCAAAGGAGGCCATTAAACAAGAATCTATGGAAGGTTCATGAGTCTGACCATGAAGCACTGCTTTCTAATTTCAATAGTAGAGAAGATCATATTGGTTTGTTATATTGAAATTCCAAGGTATGTTGAGTTCTTAAATGTAAATATGTTTAATTTTATAAAATTATATTAATTTTATAGATAATACATAAAAATTTCAATATAATTATTTACTAACATATTTATTTTAGGGTAGTGGTTTTAAATAAGCTTCAATTTTTCAAGTGGTTGGCACCATTAGTATAGAATTTCATATTCTTAAAGCTAAGAGAATCTTAACAAAAGCTTGAGAGAATGTTGGTATTATTATTACAAAAATTCTATATTCTCTTGAGGCCATTATGGGTTCTTTATATTCTAACTGGGTGGTTTCAGAGGTTTTGGTCTTGGGAAAATTTGTAATATTCCTATATTGGCATGTTATAAATAATGGAGTTGTAAGGGGAGGTCATAGAAGTAGAAATGTTAGTTGGAGGGTAAAAACTTGTCTCTTGACTGTATAAAAACAACATTTCAGTAGTGACTATTATATAGTAGACCACATATTCATATGTTATGTTAAATAAACATAATCTTGGGTGTAATTATAAGGGTTCTACATGAATGTGAATATTTTTTTCAATTCATGTAAAATATTTATAATTTTCATTTTTTGTGTATCCTAAATTAACCTAAAAATTGCAAATTTTTTGTATTAAGAAGGACATTCTTGAGGTCAAAATGGGTACTCCATCTCCTAACCATAAATAATCAAAGTCCAATAAAGTGGTTATAAATGTTATTTGTCACCTAAACATGGTGGTGATGTTATTTTTCATGCAAGAAGCACTTGAGGTAGAGATCTCCTACTACAGGTTCAATGCTGACAACATTTGTAGTTAGTGTTTTTACATGTTGGAGCAACTTATAACTTTTTTACTAGGTAGTTTTATAAATATTAGTCATGGGATCATGTTATATGCCTATACCTATTCTTTGGAAGTGATGGATTCTCAAGGGGTGATCCTAAAAGTAGAAATGTCAATTGGAGGTTAAGAACTTGTCTATTAACTACATAAAAATAACATTTCAACATTAATCAATATATGGTATGATAATAATTCATATTTTATGTTTGACAAGTTTGATATAGGGTTAAATTAGAGGGATTTGATATACACATTATTATTTTTTTGTTTTTTATAAACAACTTATATTTTTTATGCATATCTAAAGTTTGCCTTAAAAAGTGTAATTTTTTATGTTGGGAAAGATGTTCTTGACATTAGAATAGGTACATCATCTTCTAACCAGTTATGATAAAAGTATAATAATGTGATTCTAGACATCATTTTACACCATTGAGTTGGTATATATTCAATTTTTCATCCATAAAGCATCTAAGGTGGAGATCCCCAACTGCAATATGAACATTGGCAATATTTATTATTAATGTTTCTACATATTAGAAAAAATGTAAAAATGTGTTTTGGGTGGCTTAGGACATCATGGTCACATCTGATTTTCCTATCCTAATTTTTTTAGGTGATGGATTTGTAATTAGAGGTCTTAGAATTGGAAATGCTAGTTAGAGGAGAATAACTTATCTTGACTACACAAAAATAACATTTAAACTCTAATTAGTATATGGTCTTACATAGATTCATATCTTATGTTTAATTTTTTTATATGGGGTTAATGTATTGGTATTTTTTATGCACATGAATGCTTTTTTCCATGTAAAATACCAATGGTTTTAATTTTATGCATGTCTAAATTTCACCTAAGAATCGATATTTTTCATATTCAAAAGGAAATTCATGAGGCTAGAATAGGTACCCTTTCTCCTAAATGAGTGCGATCATATGCTAATAATGAGGAAATAAGAAATATTATCCACCCACCATTTATTATATATTAGAATTTATATCTAGTAAGAATCAAATGTGGATATCTCCAACTATAACTTGAATGTTGAAAACATTTACTATTAGTGTTTCTACCTACTGAAGAAGTCGTAAAAACATGTATTTGGGAAGCTTCATAGGTCATGGTCCTAGGAAATCATGATTTTTTTACCATTACAATATTTTTTAATAAATATATTTTCAAGGGTAGCTCTCAAAGGATGAATTATTAGTTGAAGGACAAGAACTTGTCTCTTGAATACATAAAAATAACATTTTAACA